>PVIU01020883.1:0-32920 GCA_004026605.1 Ondatra zibethicus | reverse complement strand
CTCATTAGTGGACCCTAGCCATAAAACAAAGGACACTAAGCTTATAGCTCAGAAGCCCAGAGAAGCCAAATAGCAAGGCAAACCCAAAGAAAATCATATATAGATCTTCTTGGAAATTGGAAGCAAACAAGATTGCCAGGCAAAAGGTGGGAATACGGGGGTGGGGATAGAGGTAGGAGTTGGGGGGCGGGGGGAGAGGATAGGGGGAAGGAGAAGGGAAGGACTGGGGAGAGATTGGGGGAGTGGGAGGGTGGAGATGGAGGAAAGGTGGATGCTGGAGAAGGGAATAAGATATCTACATTATTGGAGTCTTTTTAGGACTGGCAAGATACTTGGCTTTAGAGGAGATCCCAGGTGTCCACAGGGATGTCCCCAGCTAGGTCTTTGGGCAGCAGAGGGGAGGGTGCCAGAACTATCATTGTCCCATAGTCACACTGATGAATATCTTGATCACATCCATAGAAATTTCGTCCGATGGATGGAGATAGAGACAGAGACCCACATTCACACCAGAGCAATGGATTGAGCTCCCAAGGTCCAGTCGAAGAGCAGAAGAACCTTCATCCGGCGACTGATGGAGATAGAGACAGAGACCCACGTTGGAACACTGGACTGAGCCCCCAAGGCCCAGTTGAAGAGCAGAAGGAGGGAGAAGATGAACACAGAAGTCAGAACCGCAAGGGATTCGTCCACCCATTGAGATGGTGTGCCCGATCTAGTGGGAGCTCAGCAAGGCCAGCTGGACTGGGACTGAACGAGCATGTGATCGAAACAGACTCTCTGAATATGACTGACAATGGGGACTGACTGAGAAGCCAATGATAATGGCACTGGGATTTGATTCTACTGCATGTACCGGCTTTTTGGGATCCTAGTCAGTTTGGATTCACACCTTCCTAGGCCTGCATGGAGGTGAGAGGGCCTTGGGCTTCCCACAGGGCAGGGTAACCTGCCCTCTCTTAGGACTGTAGGGGAAAAGTGGAGGGGGAGTGGGGGAACGGGAGGGAAATGGGAGGAGTGGAGGAGGTGGAAATTTTGAATGGTACTATTTATAATGCAATAATAAAAAATTAAATGTGAAAAAAATTTCCTATCTATTATAAATAATTTTTAAGCAAACATAAAACATTTCCCTATGTTTTCAACTATCTTTAGTGCTATTTTTTCCATTCTCCATTCCTCTCCCTATATATTACCTTCACTATCTTTTCCCCTGCTAAACTTCTCTACATTTTTCTATTTCCCCTTTCAGTACACCTCTCTCTTACTATTTTTCTCTCTAGAGCACCTTCTTACTCTCTTCCCCATGGTGTCTTTCTATTTTCCTGGTTTCTATACTTACTCTTGGTTATAAACATGAATATAAGGATTTGAAGCTAGGCTCCCAGAAGAACAGAAAATATGTGGCATTTCTCTTTATGAATCTGGGTCACCTCAGCTGTAACATGTATGAACCACAACAATGAGCAGCACAGGAAGATATCACCAAGTATGCAATAATGGCACTTATATTTGGGGGAAAACTAAAAGCTATGTAATTGATAGCATGTTCAATAGGAGGCAATTCACACCCGGTACTATAAAATTCAAAGAATAATACATATGGAACACCTAATCCCAATTGATACATCTTCAATGCAAGTCCTATGTCTAAGGCTCAGGGGAAAATCATAAAAGTGAAACCAGAAAGATCGCAAGAGCCGGCGAACCAGGGAGTCTATGAAATGGTGTCCTATAAATATGACAGGAAAGCCGCACCCATAAAATCTCAAGAAAACATATAGTTACTTAAACAAGACCTGCATTATGAGAACATAGTTGCCATGCCAAAACAGATGGTGGAAATCTCAGAAAGCCCTACCTTTAGATGAAGATCTGTGGGCAATTAATGGCTGCTGAGAGAAAGAGAACCAGACTATTTCAGGAATGAGACAACTAATAGGTTATCCAATCCTGAGCGGTCAGCCTTAAACACATAAACATATGAGCAACGTTAAATGGACTCGTCAGGGTGTTTGTGTGTGTGAATGATCATGAATGACAAAGAAGAAAAGTTCATGAATTTTAGAAGGAATGGGGTAACATGGGAGGAGTCAGAGGGAGGAGAGTTCAAAAAAACTGTAAATGCAATACTCATGCAGAAAATTCTTAGACAAAAATAGATGAAATAAAAATAAAGAAAATTCATGAGAAAATAAAATCCCACTTTTAATTCTAGTTGATACCTTTTCTCCATCATTCTCTGGTGGATGGCATCACACCCATGTGTATCTGAGTAGCACTAATTTTGGAGTCAGTGGGTTATTGGTATTGGGAGAAAGATGAGAGAAGGCAATAGTGAGTAAGTTAATGAAGAATGTAAGAAAGAACCTATGGAAACTCATTAGTTAGTAGGCTAATTTAAAAATCTATCTTTAACAACAACGAAAAAGAGTTCAAATGGTGGTACCTTCCATGGATGGATAATATTACTCCTAAGAAGACATGGATTATTAAACAAAAATTTTAGAACAAAACATGTATGAAAAAATATCAGTCAGGAATACCAAAGAACTATCCAAAATTAGAGAAACTATTGTCATTGCTCTTGGTTGCCACCCTATTGCTAAGATAGCACAACTTTAGCTGCAGGATAGAAAGAAACAAATCTCAAATTGACCAGGAAACTTTATCCCTTATGGCTAACTTTCAGAGTGACAGGAGGTATTCTTCAGGATGCTGATAGAGAAAAGACAACAACGATATTACCCAGTGTGAGACCCTGCATGCTACAATGCCAACCTGCCAGGCAAGATATGTCCACCAGTGAAATAGTGGTACAGCTGCAATAGGTAACTAACTACTTTAAAAATAGATCTGAGGATTGCTCCATGTGGTGGTTTGAGTAGGTGTAACTGCCATAGATTCCTGTGTTTGAATGCTTGGTCCAAAGTAAGTGGCACTACTAGGAGGTGTGGCCTTGTTGGAGTAGGTGTGGCCTTGGAAATACATGGCCTTATTGAAAGTATTGCATCACTGTGGAGGCATGCTTTTAGGTCTTATATATGCTCAAGCTACACCTAGTTTGACAGCCTACTTCCTGTTGCCTGCAGATTAATATGTACAGCTCTCAGCTCTTTCTCCAGTACTATGCCTGCCTGAATGACACTGTGTTTCCTGCCATGATGACAATGGACTGAACCTCTGAAATTGCAAGCCAGCCCCAATTAAATGTTTTCCTTTGTAAGAGTTGCTGTGATTATGGTATCTCTTCACAGCAATAAAACCCTAAGATACTACTCTGCAAAATGGAATTTCATGTCTCATGCTAGTTATATTCCTAGTTAAAAGTTCATGACTGGGAGAAGTTATCCAGGCCCTATGACTGAACCTGGTATTGTTATTTATTATTTGATCATGTTGTCAAATTGGCCTTTTAAATATTTCTGTTTATACATATAGATCTGGAATGCTCTCAACTATGGTCAGAGAAGCTCCTTGGCGATAATGACTCCATCTAGGACTTGCCTAAGAAAATAATTAACAAGTTCAGATCATTGTACAATGCTAGATAAAAGACAAGAAATAAAAAAGTAAGTGCAAAGAGTTGGGTATGTCCAAAGACCATAGGAGCCAAGTGAAAGATTTCAAATGACCCAAATTATAGTATGTAGAGCAAATCAATAGTAAATTGATATTATATTATAAATATAAACATAGTTTGATTATTCATAAGTCCATAATGGTAGTTGAATAAATAACTAAATGATTAAAAGAGAAATTACCCAGGCAACGTAATTCCAAATAATTTATATAGATATCATGCCATCATTTACCCAATTTCTCATTCTTTATGTGATTTGCCTGAAACATACTCATATAATAGTGGTACAAATATGATAAGAAAAGCCAACTACTTTTCTTACTGGATTTGAATTTCACTCCATGAAATGAAATCCATGCCTAACACTGCTAAAGTGGCCAAAACCCTGTAATTAGACAGGTTATGGGTTATAGGGGAAAAGCTACTTATGTTGTTCTGCTAAAGGAACCCAGCAATGAAATGATGCCTAATGCCATACTTCTATGCCCATAGATCAGTACTTTGCTTAGCCACCATAAGAGAAGCTTCCCCTTGCAGTAGACAGTAATTAACATAGATAAGCACAGTAGCTGTAAAGAAAAGGATAACCATGCTGCAATCTACAGCCCCAGAGAGCCTAGATTAACAAGGAGAGCCCAAAGAGGGACACAAGGATTTTCCTGGGAAGCATAAATAGAAGAGATCTCATGGGTAAACTAGTAGTGGGTGGGGATTTGAACATGAGGGATTAGGTTGGAGATGAGATAGAGGAGGAAAATACTGGAAGAGATGACTAGAAGGGGACCCACTTCAGGGTCAGGTAAAAACCTGGAACAAGAGAAACTCCCACAAATGTACAAGGATGTCCCCAGCCAAGACTTCTAGCAATAGTAAAGAGGGTGCTTAAACAGGCCATTTACTATAATCAGATTGGTGACTACCCTAATTGTCATCAGAGTGTTGGGGACTGCAGATCCTCAGACCCTGAATTTTCTGTGACTTCTTCCCTGTCAGAGTAAATAACTTGTTTTCTGATGCTTGCAGCTGCTCTGAGCATGAGACCATCATGAGTTCCTGATGGCAGGGGAGTGGTTTTTGTTGGTCTTACAGCTGAAAAGTCCCAAGAGCTAAGGTGTGTCCATAGTCAAGGAGAGCCCTATATACTCTGCCCTGCAACACAATAAAATTGGCATATTTGGGGCATTCCTGTTTCAAGGATGACCTGTGTCTCTGTCTGTGTGTTTGTTTGTGTGTTTCAATCTCCAGCCCTTTGCCCTACTTGAAAACCGTCGCATTGGTAGACAGATGGTACGGTACAGGTGGACTGTACAAGAGAGCTTCATCCAGTGACTGATGGAAATAAATACAGAGATCCACAGTTGAGCACTGGTGAAAGCTCTGGGAATCCTGTTAAAGAGAGGGAGGAAGGATTGTATGAACGGGGGTGCGGTGGGGTAAAGGTCATCACAAGGAAACCCATAGAGACAACTAACCTGGGATCATAGAAACTCACAGACACTGTATGGACAGCTAAGGAGCCCATATGGGACCAACCTAGGCCCTCTACATATGTGTGACAGTTGTTTGCTTGGTTTACTTGTGGGACTCCTAGCAGCTGGAGCCAGGCCTGCCCCTGATGCTTTAGCAGGCTTTTGTAAGCCTATTCCTCACACTGGCTTGCCTTACCAAGCCTTAGCATGAGGGGAAGAGTTCAGTCCTACCTCAACTTGATGTGCTATGCTTTGCTGACACCCATGGGAGGCCTGCCCCTTTCTGAACAGAAACAGATGAGGAGTGTATTCAGGGAAGGGTGGGGCATAGGGAAGGTGCGGAGAGTGTTGGGAGGAGGGGGGGGGAATCAGTGGTCATGAGGTAAAATAAAGGAATAAATTTAATTTAAAAATAAGGGAAAATTACACAAAAAACAACCCCCCAGGTAACCGCAGCTTCATAATGGTCAGGCAGTGAAAGACTTTGGAGGACTTAGTCCAGAATGGGATGTTTTCATAAAACTCCTCCCCTCAAGGCTCAGAGATCTATGCAGGAGAAGAGACAGAAAGATTGTAATAGCCAGAGGTTGCGGATGTCTCTATGGAAACAACAACTTCCAGTCATAACAGGGCTGAAACACATATGGACTAAAAGAAACTGTGACAGCCTGTGCAGGTTCGTAACAGACAAAATCCCAGTGTGGAGAAAGGAAATTAGACACGAAATCCCACCCTTAACCAAGAAGCTATTTGCAATCAAATACCTCCTTAGAAAGGGAAAATACATTTTCACTGTAGAGTATCATTGGATATATCAATGAGAGTCCAGGGCAGGTCCTATGCTCAGGAGTAGTTAGCCAACACAAAATGGACTCCATGCTTTGTTTTGTTTATGTGTGTGTTCATGATATGTTTTGTTTTGTTCTGTTTGGGTCTTTTTTGACTTGTTGGGATGTTTTGTTGTTTAGATTTCTTTTGTTTTGGGGGGATGTTTTTATCAGAGAAGATGAAGTTGGCTGGGTACAGAGGAAGGGAGGATCTGAAAGGACTTGGGGAAAGGTAAAGAATATGATTAAAATGTATTATATGAAAAACACAATTAAAGTGCAAGTTAAAAATATTAATTTCCTTTCCACAAATAGCATATAAAAAGGGTAAAGCCTGTAACTTTAGAGGGAAAATCTAAGAAACACTTGGCCAGTGTAGTGATCAAGAATCGACATCAACTAAAAGTCATATTGATATTGTATATTCATGGCATATGATAAAAATACTACATTTTCTCAAAGTCCTAGTCTGAATCAGAAGAAAACAGACAAATCCAAAGCGAGGATACTATAACCAATCTCTGATTAGTTATGTTAAAGAGTTTTGGAACTAGTCAAAAGCAAGGGAATCTAAGGACCAGTTACAAAGTAGATGCATTGAAGAAAATATGACGATGACATTGAATGTTCTATCACTGAAGGGATCCCGGATCTTAGAGGGAGCACTAAGTACAGGTTAAGAAGTTATTAAGGTACTACATTTTAAGTTAATAATGTATCTCTTATGGGTTCATAAATTATAACAAATGTGTCATGCCGATATAGTTTGCTACTAAGAAGCAACTTTCTATAACCTCTTCACACTTCCTCTCTAAAACTATTGTAAACTAATGTTTTAAAAGTGGTAAAAGTAATACTTCCAGTGGTTCACACTAGCATTATTGTGTGGGAACATTTTTTTAAATAGTGAATTTGCTGAAGAAAGATGGTTTCCAATAACCCTCAACAATTGGATACCAACATGGAGAAGAATTAAATAGATTCATATCTATCACCATGCACAAAACTCAAGTCCAATGGATCAAAGACCTCAACATAAAGCCAGCCACATTGAAACTCATAGAATAAAAGTAGGAAATACACTTGAACTCATTGGAACAGGAGACCACTTCTTAAATAAAACCATAGTAGCACATACACTGAGAGAAACAATTAATGAATGGGACCTCCTGAAACTGAAATCTTCTGTAAAGACAGCATATTATACAGCACAGGAAATTGGAATAAAATACAAAAATATGTTAAACTCCAGAGTTACTTGTGAACATTTGATACAATACTTACTTTCACAATTACAGCTTAAATTCTCTTATTACAGTTATGAACAAGTGTTTGTTTATAGAAATAAATTTTGAACAAGAAATTGAATTAAATACGAATAAAGGACCCTCCAAATAAAAGAAAAACCACTGGAAAATATTTCATGAGGTAAAAAGCAATAGAAGACTCATTGCTGTTTTTCAAGCAACCCCACAGAGTTAATTCCTCCATGGTCCTGAAGGCTTCTACTTTGAAATTCATTTTATTGACCTAAAGCTTAAACTGCGGAGTGACTCAAGGATAATTGACAGGAAGGAGAAAACATCATGCTAGCATTGTCACGGATGCCCTCACTCAATCCCTTGTTAAAAGATGCATTATGCAAATGTATACCCCACTGAATTTGGCCAGCATTTTTTGTCTCTGGTCAAGTATTACTTCTGTTTGTCAAGGAGGAGGGATACCTATGCTTACAAATGCTTTAGTGATCCTGTCCCCAGACTTTAATTTGTGCCTGAAATTCAGGCCTATATAAACTGTTTCAAAACCAAAAGGTAGTTTTATTTTGTACCTGACTTGTGTGTAAAATCTGAGTTTAGGAAAAATAAAGCATACCTAGAAGCAGGAAGCAAAGAGATGTAGTTGAACTTTGAAAACAGGTTTCTTTGGAGAAATTTATTTCCAGTTATATTGTAAGGCGGCTGCAAAATCAATTTTTATCATATGAAATGACAGATGATCCATTTAGCAAAGCTTATGCTGACCAAATCATACAAATGACTGATACATATATGGGAAAAGCTGAACATAACAAAAACATGTGAGAGTAGCCAGTAATCAGAAACCTGATCATGTTTCAATTAAACACAGAATTATACAGAAATTCATGGCCCTGTATATTTGACAGAGTGGTTGAAATATTTTTCATAGAACATTTTCTTGTGGAGAGTCCTTATAAAGCATACATGAAACTATCAATACTGGAAGAAAGCAAAAAGTGTAGACCACTTATTTTTAAGAAACAGACACAATATGAATAAGTGATAAATGTCTGTGGTTCACCTTGAGCTGATGGTTATCCATGCTTTAATATCATCCAGCCATTACTAATGGGAACCCTTGAGAATTTAGTGGCTTATGGGTATAGAGAAAATACAATTAATAAATATCAAAGGAAGGACACTGGTTAGAAAAAAAGTGCATTTCATCCTTGACTTTTAGAGAGAAAACAACATCTTTGACATTCTATTCAGAGAGGGTTTTCTTATCATTCCATAAAGAAAAACAGTCATCTTTTCTAGTTTTCAAATACTTCATATGTGTTTTTACTATCAACCTGTTTTAGAGAAAGTAACGAGCAAAATCAACTTGATAGCCCTTGATCTCAATGTGAATTTCAACCTGTAGTTTCCAAGACCCTGATTTATTCTGTCTAAATGTGGTTCTTTTAAACCTGAGCATGCTGTACTGCTGTAGATGGCATTATACACAAATCTAAAATCTGTGATTCTCAGACATATATGCTTGGGAGAGGGGTGAAAATTAAAACACTAAATACAACTTTTGTCACTTTGTATTTGAGAATTAATCTGAGATGCTTTTTTTAAAGCAAAAGTTTGATTTAACTTCACATCCCTAATTTTTTAAAAGAGGAAGAGAATTGACAAACTGCATGTACGTGTTCAGTGTCAAAACTTAGTCATGCAAGGAAGGAAGGATGTATTAGCTAGAGATAACCAATTTCAGCTTTAGTGTCAGAGCTGTGGAGTTGAACCATTATGTCTTTTCTGGGCATGTTTTTTTCTTGATCACTCAGCTCATTAGTATGCAGCTGGAAAATGACAGCACAAAGCATGCCAAGGCAGAAAAAGAGATGACTTGAGGGAGATTTACACACCGTGACTATACATATTCTCACACACTATAAAAATTGTAACTATTCACAGTGGGATAAAGCTATAGTTTTCTTTCAGTGAAACAATCCATATTGCACCTGTGGTGAGAATGATGAGAAAAAATGCATTTGAAAATATCTACAAAATGATAGTGATATGCTTGGTCATGACATAACAGTGAGGGCTTTCATTTTTCCAGATTTTTACTTGTTCCTGATACAAAGCATCAGAGCACTGGGGTTGTGAGAATACCATTAGCTTGGAGAACCTGGATCTTAGACTTGCATCAGTCTGTTTTTAATCCCAACAGTTTCTCTGTGATGCAAGGAAAAGGGAGGGTGGTGGGCATTTATAAAATGCATAAATCATCAAACCCATTTTGTAAATTTCTGAATATTTTGGAAAAGCTATTATATTCTCTTTTTGAACTCCATACCACTAGCAATGACAGATACCAAGTCTTAAGTGATAAGATTTGCTAGACTACTCACCAACAGGTTTTATGCATTGTAGCCATCTAATCCCCAAAGAACACTAAGAGGAGGATCATGGGTTTTTCACAGATAAAGAGAACAGGCTTGCAGAGGTAAGATTATTAGTTACACGTTTATAGTTAGGAAGTGCCAGAAACTTATTAAAGCCAGATTTATGCATCTGTGTGTATACCTAGTGTTAATCATGTTACAGATTTGCCTGCTTGTCTAAATTCTTCACATACTCCTCAATTTATGTCATAATGGAAAATGCATTTGTCCTAGCTTGGCCAAGTTAAAGCATGCAGGAATGGACAACGAAGTTGCTATTTTCTTGATGCTTGTAGCTGCATGACACTGATTGAAATGACAGGAAATAACCTCTGGCAAGCCATTCTATTGACTTTTCTGACACAACACTTCTCATTTTTCAAGGACATTTTGCATTAATATTTTGCAGTATGACATATTTCTTCAACTAAACAATGATCGCAATGGCCAACATGTCTTCCTCTATCTTACTTGTTTAGAATAATTGTAGATGTGTTTATTTCTCTAGTTTACAGAGAGATGACGATGCACATTTAGTGTTTTTTTAATTGGAGGGCAACTCAATTAAATTTTAGAAATAATTGGATGATGCAAATATGAATTAATAAAGGCTGAAGTTCTTATGGGAGCATTAAGCAAATAATTCCCAATTTAATAGGAAATAAAATTTTTGCTTTAATTATTCAAGTTCATGACTGGGTTGTTTAGATCAAGCTTCCCTAATTTGTACTCTATTTTTTTCTGAAAGCACTGCAAAATCCACTATCAATTAAAAATGTGCAAATACTAAAATGCTGCATAACATAAGTTAATGCAGAACAATTATTTGAGTCATTCATTCAACAGATATTGCTGAATACCCATGTGCCATGCATTGTTTAGGTGCTATAAATGAAATAAATATTTTCTATTATCATAGAGTTTCCATGAGCAAAGATATGTGTATGTTTATGTTTGTGTGTATGTGCACATGCACTCACCTATATGCATATACATGCTCACATAGTATGTTAGATTATAATAAGTACTTTGCAAAAATCTAATGTAGAAAAAAGAGCAACAATTTTGAAGATGGAAGTAATTTTGGAAGAATAGTGTGGAATTTTAAAGATGTATGCAGTATCTGGGGAGATGGCTCAGTATTTAAGGTGATATATTACTCCTACATATTACTCTTTCAGAGGACCTGTGTTCAGTTCCCAGAACCCATATGCCATCTCATAACCATGAATAACTATAGCTCCAGGAGATCTGCCACTCTTCTGGTCTCCGTGGGTACCTGACATATCCATGGTGCACAGACACATGTTCTGGTAAACCAGACATAAAATAAAATATATACATCTATAAACATCATATGTGAAAATATATGCAAATTCTTGGAAATGTCTGCTATGAATAACAGGATCTACATTCCATTCCCTTGAATATCAGCTGTTCTTTATTTGAAACAAATAGAATTTAAGGAAAATGAAGCTGTAGGATTTTTAGATAAGATCTCAAAAAGCAACGTGGTTTACAATCAGTTCACAATGTTCCCAAATGCCCCTTAGGTGGTTCTCATATGTTCCCAAATACTACCCCCTAAGATTAGTGGAGCCCACTCCATCTTGAGAGTAACAGGTCAAGAAATACTATTGATTTGAATATGTTGCAGGTTATTTCTTCTTAATACAATAGAAGACAGTTGGTTTTTATCTACTTAAATGTGATATGTACATGTTTCTTCTTATTCACTTGGATGTAGCTAGAGATCCTGGATGTAGAAGGCAAAGAGAACCAGACTAAAAGTTACCATTTTTGTCTTGGGGGAAATCTTGAATTCCACATGTCTTTAGTTATATTTTTGTTAAATATTCAGGGCAGCGTTCATCAACATACAGGGCTACTATGCTCCCATGGGATTTATTCCGTTCACTGGACACACATGTGCCTTAAAAGATGTCAGATCTAAGGCATGGTGGTGGTGGCCCATGCCTTTAATCCTAGCATTCAGAAGACAAAGGTAGTAGGATCTCTGAGGCCAGCCTGGTCTACAGAGCAAATTCCAGGACAGTCAGAGCTATTACACAGAGAAACCCTGTTTTACAAAAAATTGGACAGAAAGAAAGGGGGGAAGAAAAAGAAGGAGGAGAAGAAGAGGAGAAGGGAAGAAAGGAAGGAAGGAAAGAAGCATGTCAGGCCACAATGTTGTTAACTTCTTTCCACATACATCCAGAAAAAAGAAGTTGTTCTACATGTATAAAGGTTTAAAATAGAAAATTGGAAGATTACATAAAGCTTAGAGAATTTCTAAGAGAATAAAGTTCATGGAAATATCCAGTGAAAATCTTAAGGTCAAGGACCCTAGCAAGTGGTTCTTAAGGACTGAACTGTAAATTTCTACAACTCAAAGAATTCTTGAAAGATGTCTGTGACCATGTAAGCTACAACATGGGGGGGAGATTCATTTCCCTCTATCTATCTATCTATCTATCTATCTATCTATCTATCTATCTATCTATCAATCTATCTATTCAGTTTCCCCTTCCTCTTCTCCTCCTAGTCCCTCATCCCACCTTCCCTCTATCTTGCTCCCACCCACTCCTACTCCATTTATTTCAGAAAAGGTAAGGCCTCCCATAGATATCAACAAAACATAGCCTATCAAGTTGTAGTAAGACTAAGCACCTCGCCTTCTATTTAGGCTGGGCAAGGCAAGTATGAAGAAAATGGTGCCCAAAGAAGGTAAAGGAGTCAAAGACAATGCCTGCTCCAACTTTTAGGAGTCCTACAATAAGACCAAGCTACACAATGGTCACTTATATGTAATATGCAGAGTGCCTAGGTCAGTCCTATGGAGGCTCCCTGGTTGTCAGTTCAGTTTCTGGGGGTTCTAACCCGTCCTTCTTGCAACTCTGTGGATTAATGTCACATTGTTTACACATTTCCAAAACTTAAGTCTCGAGGTGTTTGTGGGGGGGGAGTGGTGGCAGATTTAATTTGGGAACCACATACTGAGGGAATATGAAGGGAAACACTGTTCCCAGTAGACTGCAAAAGACTAAAAGTTTACCTATAAGGGTGGTGATTGAAAAATATTCAATAAACACATCAGTACATATGCTTTACAGAAGCTGATTGATGCTTACATGAGATAATGCACAGAAACCCTGGAAGAGTGTGCACTGAATAAATATCAGGATATTGCTATTGGCTTTGGTATTACCTGGAAGGAAGACTATACGTTTCTGTCAGATTCTCATTTCTACTGCTATTTTTGCAAGTGAAACTTTTGGGCCAAACTTCAGTTCACTTTTCCTTTAGACTTACACATTTCTTTTTAGTTAAACTGAATTTTTCCATCCTAAAACAGAATCTCTCACCAGAAACTCAATTATCACCATCCAGAAATGCTAAGCATTTTTGTAGCAATTCAAAAATAAAGGAAATGTTTTTTGGAGTCTACAAAAGACTGAGGCAGTTGAAAAACTACAATTTCAAAAGTGTTATTTTGTTTTACTGACATATACAATGTTTTCTACCTTCACACAGAAATAAAAAAAATGCCTTTAATTATTTTAACTTTTTTTTTAGAAATTAATAGTTTTACACTGGAGTTACAAAATTAAAGAAGCACAAGTTTTATTTCAAGGCTATAAAGGGGATTTTTTGCATTCATAGGTCATCTGTCTGAAACTGAACACCTTGTGTTTGGGAACACAATCTCTATCTTTCCATTCACATGAAGTAATCAGTAACAGTGCCATAACTGGAGCCGTCAGAATGGTCCAGTGAGCACTTCATACATAATTAATGGTATTTGCATAATCAAGCTTTAAACCACCGCTGTTTCATCTTAGTGGTTACAAGGGCATGATTTGACATTTAGTTTGGAAAAATATGATCAGTTTGGCTAATATGGTGGTGACACTTTTGCTCTTTTGAATCATTATCTTACTTTTGAAAGTATTAAAAACAATAATGAAATAAAATAGATGAGAAGATTTGGGCTTTACAAGAAATTTCCTCTAGGGTTTTAAAGTATTCTCTTTTTTTTTTCTAGAAAGGGGGCTCTTATAGAAATGTTCCTCAAAAAAAAAAAAGAAAAAGAAAAAAGGCAAAAACTTTTCTTCCGAGTCTCTATTGTGCACTTGCATGTCCATACTTCCTACCATCTCTACTCTTCCCTCCTCTAGTAGGTCTTCTTTGTTCCTCCGACATCATTGCTTTCATGCCATATATACATACATGATTCTATACTTCTAGATAAAAATTAAGGAACCACAAATGAGAAAACATATGATGTTTATCTTTAATAGGTTGGAAATATATAATGGCTTGTTCTTCAGAAATTCAAAAACCCCAACCTTTTTACCATTCAAATTCTATCAAGACAGTCTTAAATACTGTTCTGTGGAATTGTGCAAGTATCATTTTCATTTTGCTTTGCTATCTTAAGGAACTTCTGTTTGATACAGGTAAAATGTAAAGAGGGGACCATCATTGTTACATTATTTTACAACATTGTATGAAAACATTGAAATTTAATATTTAATATGCTTTATTAAAATGTTAAAAAAAGAACAGTTTCAAGAAAATTGAATTCCAAAATGATGTTTATTTCAATAGATCCCATAAGTAGTACTCCCTTCATATTTATGGTCCATTCTAGAGTAAAGGAAGGCGAAGGTTTGCTACAATAGACACAGAAGAGGCTTCACCAGTTTTGATAATGATCACTTTCCTAAGCTGAGTGACAGGCACATCTGTGCTTTTCCTTTTTCTGTATATAAACATTGTGTTGTTTGCCTGACTCTACTGAATTGTGTTTGCTATTTGTTAAAAAAAAGAAGGCAGACTTGTATTTTAATTTTAAAACTAATTTTATAAACACACAAATTAATGGGTTTAATTCTTAGAATTTCATCCATATAAATCTTTATATTTTGGTCTTATTTTCCTCCATTACTTCCTTCCCTTGTGCTGCATCACCCCTTCTCATGCTTGTCTCCTTTCTCACCCCCAAATAATCTCTCTTCCTGTGTTCATGCTGCGTATATTCCATTACTCTTTCTTGTTCTCCATCCTTATCGTTTAGGCCTCTTTCTCCATTTCACCACTCTGCTTTCTGCTTTAATACCCTTCAAGCATAGAAATTTATGTCGAGATTCTACATGTCAGAGAAAGTGTGTGCTATTTGTCTGAATCTAACTTATTTCTCTTATAAGAAAACCACCCAAAAGACCTCAGATCCATCTATTTTCTTTTTAAAATCTCATACTTTTATTTATAATATTGAATAGTGCAACAAAAATCATGAATGTGCACACATCCACAGTATGCTGATTTAGAATTTCCTTAGGATATAGATGTAGGAATATGATAGCTCTGTCACATGGTACCTCATTAACACCCTATTAAAAATTCTATGGTAGAGGCTGATTCATTTTCTCTCTTACTGGTTGTCCAATGAAGAGAGGTCAGCTCTGAAACCACATACACACAAACAACAAAAAATGGATCGAATAGGTTGTATTTGTATGTTTATGTCTGTATACATGTATACACATTTGTTATGTTAAAGTGAAAGAAAAAGAGGCTGTTAACTTGAAGGGGGAACATGGGAGAAGTTGGGGGGGAAGGTATCTGTGAGGGCTCCACGAAGAAAAGGGAGAGGGAAAGTCATGTAATTCTTTATCAGTAAAAAACATCCTAAAAGAACGTGATAGTAAATTTATAAGTGTAAGTCTAGGCTCTCTGCTGTATGCTAGTGTCTGAGTTTCTATTTATAGTCTACTAGTAGACTATTTGTTTTCTAAAGTTTTATAGGGTATTTTGAAGAGAGGTTGTGTAAAGCCTCTGCTTTTTTCTTCTGCTTTATGGTTGGTTTGACTATGGACAGGTGTTTGGTTTTGGTTAGTTGGTGTGTGTGTGTGTGTGTGTGTGTGTGTGTGTGTGTGTGTGTGCATATGAGCTTTTCGATAATTTTTTTCTAATCCTGCTGTAACTGGCATTGTGATATATATAAAATACATTGAAAGAATAGGTAGCTTTGGGCAGTATGTGGTATAGACATTTTAACAATACTAATGCTGTCAAGCCATATACGTAGGGTATTCTAAATAATATTATCTTTATCTACTAGCAGAAATGAAGGAACACCAAAATAAAACAAAACAATGGCATAGTCAGCTGAAAGAGAAAGTTGAAGATTGGTTGGGGCGATAAAAATGGGTGTTTGTTAACAGAATGGGTTTGATAAAAGCAGAATTGAAGTATTTAATCAATCAAGTGGATTAAATCAAATCTTGGAGTCTCAAGACCAGCCTGTCATGTTTTGTAAATCCTTTCTTCACAATCTTTTCAGTTAAAGTTTGGTAAAGTCTTCATTGTTGCGTCAAAAAGAATAGAGCATGTATCTGGATGATAAATTTAATTTAAAAATCTAAAATCTAAAAATGTCAGTTTTACAGTGTCTCTTTCCTTGATTAATGATGGACTGAAACCATAATGGAGTCATAATAACTCTGGACCATGTAACTAGATTTGACTAATAGGACAGTAGCAAATTTACAAACCCTTTTGTGTTTTCCTACTTCTACTGTTGTGACCTGGATGTTGCTCATTTCCTTTGAATTTTATTCACTAATAATGCATTCCTTTCTTACTTGGATTTATCTTATGTTTTTTGTGCTTACGCTATGAAAATACTTCAAGAATTGTGTAGAAGGTATATTGCTTTGGTGAAGATTTAAGTTTGTTCACCAGTGATCCTGTGAGCATTACCACTAAAAGGAATATTGTCATTATTCCCAGGTGTAGGGTTTCTTTGGACCACTCAGAAAATAAAATCTAGGTCTTCTAACATATTTTAGGTAGGTTATCTCAACCCATCCCCTTCTATTACGGCCCCGAATTTAGAGACAGTTTTCTTGTTGTCTTACTTTGCGGGGGTGTATTTTAAGGATATTTCACTGAATATATAAACCTTGGCTCCTAGAGATAGTTAATGACACAGAATCTGGTCATACATATTTCAAGAATTATCAGCTTTATATACATTTTTCATAAGATTTTTTTTAGGGAACCAGTGATTTGAAAACCTCCTTAAATCTCTAAAGATGTTGTTTTGCATTACTTTTGTTTTTGTTTGTTTATTTGTTTGCTTGTTTAGAGAAAGAGTTTCTTTGTGTAATAGTCCTGGCTGTCCTGGAACTAGCTCTGTAGAACAGGCTGGCCTCCAGCTCATAGAGATCCACCTGTCTCTGCCTTCCAAATGCTGGGATTTGGCATGCACCACCACTGCCTGACTTTGTTTTGTTTTAATTTTATTTATTTATTTATTTTGGATTGTGATTTTTTTAAAGCATTCATACATTTCATAGAGTTTTTATATTTATTCTTCTCTCATACAATCCTCTTTCCACCCCCACCCCCAATCCCAGAAAAGAGCAGACCTTCCAGGGACATCAAGGGACATCAACTGAATAGGGCACAACAAGATACAGTAAGACTAGGCACATCAAGGCTGGGTGGGGCAACCCAGTAGGAGGCTTGCAAGCAGGCAAAAGCATCAGAGACACCCCCACTCCCACTGTCAGTCTCACAGAAACACCAAGTCAACAACCAATAATATATATGCGGAGGACCTAATAGAGACCCATAAAGACTACTGCTTCCATCTCTGTGGGCCCCTGTGAGCCCTCTTAGTTGATTTTGAGAACTGCCTTCTGGACCCCTCTTGTTTCTATAGTGCCTCCTCCCTCACTTCCATGAGGTTCCCCAACCTTCAAAGGGGAGGAACTCTATGGAGACTTCCATCCTTGGATGCCCCTACACCTAATATTTGGCCATAAGTCTCCGAAACTCCTCCCATCAGCTGCCGGAGGAAGCCTCTCTGATAGAAATTGGGTTAGGTATCCATCCATGAGTATAGCAGAGCATCATTAGGAATAATGCCATTGCTTTTTTCCCCAATCGTGTTTGATTCTACCCTAGGTCTCTGGGCTATCCAGCCTCCAGTTCCTGGTCACACAGGCAGTGTCAGACATGGTCTCTCTCTCCTGGCATGGGCCGCAAATTAGAAGTCATTGGTTGGCCGTTCCCACAAGTTCTGTACCACCACTGCCCCAGCACATCTTGCAGGGAGGACAGATTGTAGATCGAGGTTATGTGGCTATGTTGGTGTCCCAGTCCCACCACTGGGAGCCTTGCCTGGTTGCAGAAGATGGCCAGTTCAGGCTCCATGTCCTTCATTACTAGGAGTCCTTGCTAGAGTCACCCTCATAGATTCTGGAGTTTTCACTGCACTAGGTTTCCACATTGTTTCCCAAATACCCTCACAATACCAGTTTTTTTCTCCCCATATTCTCTCCCTCCATCCATCTCACCCCACCTGATCTCTCCTATTCTCACCCCCACCTGCTCTCAGTCCACCCACAAAATCAATTTCCTCTTCCCAGGGAGATCATTATGTGCCCACTAGAGCTCTCCTTCTTACTTAGCGTTTCTGGGTTATAGCATGATTGTCATTTACTTAACATGCTTGTCTTTCTGGATCTGGGTCACCTCACTCAAGATGATTTGTTTTTCTAGTTCCATCCATTTGCCTGCAAATTTTGTGATGTTATTTTTAACAGCTGAGTAATACTCCATTGTGTAAATATACTACATTTTCTTTCTTTCTTTTTTTTCTTTCTTTTTTTTCTGACATAAGGGTTCTCTATGTAGCCCTTGCTATCTTGGAGCTCACACTGTAGACCAGGCTGACCTTGAACTCAAAGATCTAACTGCCTCTTACTCTGGAGTACTGAGATTAAAGGCCTGAGTTACCACCACCTGGCTGACATTAAATTACTTTTACCTTTGAAGATTTCCTTTCTTGCATTGCCTACAAACACACATGTTTTAAAGATGAAAACACATTTCATCCATTTTGTTATTTTATTGTTTTATCTTTTCAGAACAGCAGTACCAAAGAGAGTACATGGAGATCTTATGATGCTGTTAATCAATATTTAAATACAGATTGAATAACACTAGACCCCTTATGTAAGGTTCTAATTTCTGGGAGAGTAATATTAGTAACATATTGAACCTTTCTCGTGGCAGATTTCCTTCAAGCACAAATAAACTTTCTGTTTTCCAGAGACCTGGTTGTTAGTTCCTAGCTTTCTTGAGTGTGGACTCTTCTGAAGGTAAAAAGGGCATTAAGGTATGCTACCTGCTCATATTTAATTAAAAGGTTAACACCTTTTTAATCAATAGAAAGTTGCTATTATATTGTGTGTGTGTGTGTCTGTCTGTCTGTCTGTGTGTGTAGGTGTGCACACCATGATATGCACGTGGAGGTCACACTTTAAGTCATTGGTTCCACTTTGGGGTCTCAGCATCAACTCAGGTTATTGGGCGTGTGTAGCAAGTGCTTCCATTTGCTGATATATGTACTCAACTTTTTAAAAGTAATTTTATCAACTCTTTAAAATTTTGTATGCTGAATTGATCATATTGAATTATCCCTCAACTCACCCCAAATCCACTCCTTTCCCTACTCACACAACTTTGTGTTCTTGCTTCTTTATAATAAAACTTTTTGAAGAAAGAAATTGAAGAAGACACCAGAAAGTGGAAAGATCTCCCATGCTCTTGCATAGGTAGAATTAACATAGTAAAACTGGCAATCTTATCAAAAGCAATCTACAGATTCAATGCAATGCCCATCAAAATCCAAGAAAAATTCTTCACAGAATTTGAAAGCACGGTACTCAACTTCATGTGGAAAAGTAGAAATACCCAGGAAAACCAAAACAAAATCCAGTAAAATAAAAGAACTTCTGGAGGCATCACAATCCTTTACTTCAAACTCTACTACAGAGTTACAGTACTGAAAACAGCCTAGTTTTGGCATAAAAACAGACAGGAGGACCAATGGAACTGAATCGAGTATGCGGATATTAATCCACAGACTTTCGACACCTGATTTTTAAAAAAGAAGCAAAAAATATCAAATGGAAAAGAGAAAGCATATTTAACAAATGGTGCTGGCATAACTGGATCTCAACATGTAGAAGACTGAAAATAGACCCATATCTATCATCATGCAAAAAACTCAAGTACAAGTGGATCAAAGACCTCAACATAAAGCCAGCCACACTGAACCTTATAGAAGAGAAAGTGGGAAGTACACTTGAACACATTGGAACAGGAGATCACTTCTTAAATATAACCCCAGAAGCAGAGACACTGAGAGAAACAATAAATGGGACCTCTTGAAACTGAAAAGCTTCTGTAGAGCAAAGGACACGATCAACAAGACAAAACAACAGCCTACAGAATGGGAAAAGATCTTCACTAACCCCAGATCAGACAGAGGTCTGATCTCCAAAATATACAAAGAATTCAAGAAATTGGTCATCAAAAGAACAAATAATCCAATAAAAAATGGAGTACAAACCTAAACAGAACTCTCAACAGAGGAATCTAAAATGACTGAAAGACACTTAAGGAAATGCTCAACATCCTTAGTCATCAGAGAAATGCAAATCAAAACAACTCTGAAGTTTTATCTTACACCTGTAAGAATGGCCAAGATCAAAAACACTGATGACAACTTATGCTGGAGAGGTTGTGGGGTAAAGGGAACACTCCTGCATTGCTGGTGGGAATGTAAGCTGGTACAGCCCCTTTGGATGTCAGTGTGGCGATTTCTCAGAAAATTAGGAAACAACCTTCCTCAAGATCCAGTAATACCACTTTTGGTTATATGTCCAAAGGATGCTCAATCGTGCCACAAGGACATGTGCTCAACTATGTTCATAGCAGCATTGTCATAGCCAGAACCTGGAAACAACCTAAATGCCCTTCGACCGAAGAATGAATAAGGAAAATGTGGCACATTTACACAATGGAGTACCACACAGCAAAAAATAAAAAATAAAAATAACGACAGCTTGAATATTGTAGGCAAATTGATAGAGCTAGAAAACATCATTTTGAGTGAGGTAACCCAGACCCAGAAAGACAATTATCACATGTACTCACTCATCAGTGGTTTTTAAACATAAAGCAAAGAAAACCAGCACACAAATCACAATCCCAGAGAACCTAGACAACAATGAGGACCCTAAGAGAGACATACATAGATTTAATCTACATGGGAAGTAGAAAAAGACAAGATCTCCTGAGTATATTGGGAGCATGGGGACCTTGGGAGAGGTTTGAAGTGGAGGGGAGGTGTAGGGAGGGGAACAGAGAAAAATGTAGAGCTCAATAAAAATAACAATAAAAAGCATATTCAACAAAAAAATCACTAAGTCCAATTTGTTCCCTCCAAATATTTTTCGGTGTGAGGCCATTTACTGTAGGTGGTTGACCTACCAAGACCATACTCTTGTGGGAAACCTAACTCTCCTCTCCAGCAGCAATCAATTGCCAACAGCATCTCAGCATTTTAACAATATTTATTAAATAACCAACACAAACGTCAAAATTATGATGTATTTAAAATATCAATGGATCCTATAAAATATTTTTGACTGGAAAAAGCTTATGATGTGTATTAAAAAGTAAGAATTAACTTCATTGTTCTTTCACTATTGGGGTTATTGGAATGCCTGTCTTAGTTGGAATCCAAATTTTACACCATTGCAAACTTGTATCCTCTTAGTGGTTCAAAGTAGTAACCTGTTGACTTAAAACAATAGTCTATAAAATTTGAAACTTTGGAAATGTTTTTGAGGTTAGGTGAAATTCTTCTTCAGTAACTAAATGATGTCATAAAACAATTGGCCTTATGCAAGGTTAAGATAAAAGTTATCATAGCCATTATATGTATCCTTGCAAATATATGTCAGTCTTATAAACAAATGAAACAAAATATCAGGATAATTGAGAAACTGGTAAAGATCTAATACCTAGAGTACACTGACATGGATTTGAGCTTCAGGTTTGAAATTGCTTTGTATAAATCTGGGCAAATTTTAGAACTTATTTGAAACTCAAATACCTGGAATATTTATGAACTTCTAAATTATCAACTTGATATTAAGGAATAATTCCTTCTTTTCCCTGACTCTACTATGGTAAAGGCTTATTCTCTTTTCATTCACCATCCAAGTGCTATGACTCCCACCTTGGGCAAGAATGCGATAAACATCTAAATAGTGAGATTTCCTTTCCAATGAGATTCTTTCACTTACCCAACAACCAGTACTCTGTAAGTTTGCAAACTTTTTATAAATAAACACAGGATTGTGACAGCCTCTTTTCTTTGCTCAATAACAGCTCTTGTATGCTCCTCCTTCTTAGGAGCTGTGCCAGCGTTTGATCATTTGATCACAGCTGGGAGCATTCTGAGTAAAATAAAGACGATGATTAATTGGGGGAACCGAGTCAGGGAGCATTGTATGCCTGCCAGATAATTGATGAAGGACTTGGATTAATACCTTGGAATTATACCTTTCTTTAATGCCTATAAAACTCAAGACATAAATATGTAAAATATGACATATTTCATAACTGCAATGAGTACTCACAGCTAAAAAAGAGAATTAAGACAAGTTTAAGAAGGCTTTACTCAGCATGGCTGACTCTTAATAGAGCAGGTATGATGTCCCTCTGTGAACTAACTCCAGTGTAACGTGGACTTGGGTATTATTTGGGAAGGCACACTGATTAATTCTTTAATTTTTAATGAGGCATGCCTTTAAAAATATCCCTTTACAAAAGAGAATGCAGTGAACACTAAAAAATTTCACAAAATTGCTCAGTAGTCATTTGGCAGGCAAAATCTGTTTGCTATGGCAAATTTCAATCTAGAACTCATTTTATTTCCCATTAATGGGCCTACTTAATTTTTTTTTGTTTTTCTTAGTTCTTGTGTTACACTTTGTTTGTACTGGAAAAAGTTTTCTCCACTCTGTATGCCAGCTATAGCCTACAGAAATTTCTTTAACCATCAGTAGCACATATTTTATAAAAACAATTTAGTAACATTTCCTAAATTTCTGTATATTCCCTGAGAGACAATAATTAGATGGCTACTTGTGGCTCTGCTATCCCGCACACCATTTTATCATCCCATATATTCTGCCCACTACAGTTCATTCATTCATTCATGCATTATCTATTGATTTTTTAAATTAAAATTTACTTATTTTATTTTGCATACACAATTCTTTTGCCTGCATGCATATATGTGTACCATGCATGTTCTTAGTGCACACAGAGGTCAGAAGAGAGTGTCAGACCCCCTGGAACTAAAGTTAAAGAAGGCTGTGAGACACCATGTGGATGTTGGGAACTGAACCTAAGTCATCTACAAGAGCAATAGGCACTTGCAACCACTGAGGCATGTCTCCATCCCAAGGATACATAGTTTTGGGGTGGTATAATATGTGTAGAACAAGCTACATATAAAAGTAAAAGTATGTACTGTGAGAAAAAACATCTTTAAAATAATGACAAAAATAAACAGAATATTACTGACTGCAAGTGTTATGATGGCAGTGGAGTATGATGGTACAAAATATAATAATATGTACATTTTAACTTGTCTAGAACATTGCAAACAACCTACATATAAAAAACAGCGATTATTATGTGACCCAAAAGTATACAATGCATTAATTAAGCTAAGGAAAACGAGATGGTTTCATGCCCAGGAAACTATAAATGAAAGATCATGGGAGCAGTGAGATGGCTCAGAGGTACTTATCACCAAGCTTGATGACCTACAAAACTGTGATAAAGGTAATCAGTGAGATTGGTGGAGACACACAAACAAACAAATGCCCAAACCAAACTAAAGACAGACACTTAAATCCCACACTAGCTCAGAATTGAGTATAATAGAGGGTTATTTATTTAGGAGTAGACTCATAGATCACAGTCCTCTGCATGAACCGGGAACAGGAACCAAATCACACTACAGGAAGAGAGCCCTGACACGCACTTTACATCGGCATATATAGTATAAGAGGCCACGCTCAAGTGGACAGGTAACTTAAAGGCTACTGGCAGTAGGAATTCCTATAGCACCTCCCCCTTTTGTTTAAATAAGAAAGTTCTAAGACTAATACAAAGTTATATAGAATAAGAACAAATATCAAGTATAAAAATTAGAATTACAACCAACATAAACAATATCAAGCAAGAAACATGTGATAAATGTTTCAATAATTATCCTATCCTAATGAGTTTAAGTCTTATATAATAAATAACTTGGCCAAGTCATGAGAAGAAAATAACTACAACTATATAGTCTTCAACCCCAACAAAGACCCAAGAAGGGAAATAATATTACTTGAGTAAGCAGGAAGTGCAAGCAAGCAACTTCCAAAATGTGCAACAAATGACAGAGACAACTGGCTACCTGGGCAATCACCCAAAGTCTCAATTGCAACGTTGGAGCAACCAACTTTGGCTAAGGTCTAGAGTAACTGACAGACAATTTTCAGAGGCAGGAAATTTTTCAAAATCATCTTATCCTGTCTTAGCAAGGTTTAACAGTCTTTTTTCTTGTATCCTGATTGTCCTGTCCGGACGTCATGCATTTCGTCAGTGGTTGACGCATGGGCAGTTCCTTGCCAAAAGGCCAGTTTTGCCAAGAAGAAAACAAGCTCCAAGTGGAGTGTCTTTGGTACTCAACATTCTCTCGGGAATAGATAGGCACTGCCAGGAGCAATAGTGTCTCACATCAACGGAGCCCTAAGTTATTTAAATGCCATATTCTACAGCTCTTTGAAGTGGTTGAAGATTACCTGTCTATGCAGAATACAATCTCTATATGTCTAAAGAACCTGATTAGTCTAACTATGACAAACATGGATGACTATTGACCTATAATTGTAAATACCTATATAACTTAGACTAAGACTTCATGTTAGAATATTAATCAATCTTTAAGCAACTATGCAACAAATGAGGACAATGACTTCAAAATGTAAACAATGTATAAGTATCTTGATCAGAGGTAGAAATGAACATTGTGATATGATAAATATATTCTAAAATTGTATCAATATACAAAATGTCTTAAGCAGAGGTACAAGCTTGATTGCATACAATATGACAAAATAACTGCTTTGGTGTACAAATATTGTAGACAAAAATGGGAACATATTCAATATAATTTAAGCTTGTATCAATATAGAAGAACCTATACCAATGTAAATTGCTTATAAATAATAATTCACAAGTATTCACTCTGTTACTCATTATTATTATTTGTCTGAGTAAGCTCACACTAATCTATTATCCCATCCACATCCAATTTCCTTTTTTTTTTCAAATCCCTGAGCTTATATAATTTCCCCCCAACACACAACTCTATACCAATTATAATCAACCCCTAAATGATGTCCCTAACCCTGAGGACAAACTTTGTTGGTAGAGGGGACATCATCTCCTAGAATTACTTCCATCTGTCATGGGGGTGATGTTCTTTCTATGGGATCCTGTGAAAGTAAAATGATGGTTAAATTCCAAGATTACTGTCGGGTATAATTGTAAATAGTCTCTGAGTATTCAATATGATTTTTCTGAGGTTCCTATTTGGAGTTCTGGTCAGAACATTGTAAAAAAGTGTACCATTTCAGCTTTTCAGCTAACCAAGTTGGAACCATCCTGAGAAGCTGGTACCCAAAACAGATCTTATAGTAGCGCTATCAGCGCCATGATGTCATATCAACCAGGTAGAGTTGTTGTTGTGGGGCCCCATCTTTTTCCTGGAAACTTCAAAGATTACTGCAGGAAAATTCATTGTTCATTGTGGAAAACTTAAACATTATTTATATAGACATATACAGACATATATATTCGATGAAAGGTACAATAGAGACAAAAATAGGTATGAAGAAAAGTAAATATTTTCTAAATTCCTTCTTCTTTCTGTCCCATAGCAGATGGCTCTTGACATGAGACAGAAACTCTGATTTTTTTTATAACAACATGCTTGGATTTAGAGAAGGACAGAGCCATTGTCCAACTCTAAAGCCAGCTCTATATATTCATATATATGTATATATGTACACATATGTATATGTTTTGATCACCTGTCCTTACAAGTCATATTCCTTTTTCTTTATGATTCTTATTGGATAGTTATTTTTCATTCTGTCAGCATCCGAACTTCCACGGTCTCTTGAATTTTTGAAGATGTGTATTTTTCTGTAAAGACAAGATCAGAAGCCTGCCCCGACCCTATATGTTTTCCTCACCTGTATGGCTGTCACCATTGTGGATGAGCTGTCATTTCTCTTTCTCAAGAGATTTCTCTTTTC
The DNA here is from genome assembly GCA_004026605.1 of Ondatra zibethicus. Classification (NCBI taxonomy): domain Eukaryota; kingdom Metazoa; phylum Chordata; class Mammalia; order Rodentia; family Cricetidae; genus Ondatra; species Ondatra zibethicus. The sequence goes on along the minus strand of PVIU01020883.1, from coordinate 7,100 downwards.
AAAGCAAATATTTATTCATTTTGATGGTATCCATAGTTTTTCTTTTCCTGTGGAAACAAGAGCAAAACCCCCTTTCCCAATGTAGCACATCTCCTGGTTTCCATAGTGAGGTCAACACATCCTTGAAATCACAGGCTGATTTAATTCAGAAGACTTTTCTACTATTCAGTGTCTCTCTGCTCTTGTTGTTCCTTTCTCATTAGCGTTAAGAAAATTCAAGGTTAATAAAGCAGTATGTAATCTATTTCTGGGGGTATTTTCCATCCCTTTCTGTTTGTTTAACAAATCCTTTATAGTTCAATTTGATCATTCTACAACTGCCTGACCTGTAAGTTTGTGTGGTATATCTGTAATATACTATATATTATAATAAGCAAAAAACTGTTTCATTTTCTTAGAGACATATGCTGGACCATTATTTGTCTTTATTTGTGCAGGTATACCCATGATGGCCATAACTTCTAATAAATGTGTGATTACTGAATCAGCCTTTTCTGAGCTTAAAACAGTTGCCTACTGAAAACCTGTATAAGGGTCAATGGTGTGGTGTACATATTTTAATTTTCCAAATTCTCCAAAGCAGAACACATCCATCTCCCAGATTTCATTCTTTTGAGTGCCCTTTGAGTTACTCCCTGCAGGTAGCAGTGTTTGGTTATATAAAGAGCAAGTAGGATATCTCTTTATAATCTCCTTAGCTTGTTGCCATGTAATAAAAAACTCTTTCTTTAATCCTTTGCTATTGACATGAAGTTTCTTATGGAATTCTGAGGCCTTCAACACACTTCCAATCAGTAATTGATCAATTTCTGCATTACGTTGTACTAGAGGACCTGGAAGATCCATATGGGATCAGATTGTGTTATGTAAATGGGACAAAGCCTATTCCTGATTATATCTTGAACCTGTATGAATAATGAAGTCAATTCTGTACCATCTGGTATAAATTCAGCAGTTTTAATATGCAAAACAACTCTTTCTGCATATTGTGAATCAGTAACTACATTAAGAGGTTCTTTAAAATACCTTAGCACCATGAGAATAGCATATAATTCTGTCTTTTGGACAGAATTATAAGGGCTTTGTTCCACCTTACTTATTTCTTCTGATTTGTAACCTGCCTTCCCTGATTTATTTACATTAGTACAAAATGTACAGGCTCCAGTTATTGGAGCATCACATACAATTTGAGGAAGAATCTAAGAAGTTCTCTTTATAAAGTTAAGCCTATCACTTTTGTGATCATTGTTATTAATTTCTCCCCAAAATTAGCACAAGCTCTTTGCCACGGTTCATTGTCTTCTCATAACTTTTTTATTTCATCAGTAGTGAAAGGCACTATAATCTCTGCTGGGTCTATACCTGCTAGTTGGTGAAGTCTCAATTTTCCTTTTATAATTAATTCAGAGACTTTTTCTACATAAGTTTTTAATTTTTTACTTGACTTATGTGGTAAAAAAGATCCATTCTAAGATAATATTATCCCTCTACATTAAAATTCCTGTAGCAGAAATTCTGAAGGGCAATATGACTAGAATACAATTAAGATTTGGATTCATCCTATCCATATGTGCCTCCTGTAATTTCTCCTCAACAATTGTCAATTACTTTTCCATTTCAGCTGTTAATTCTCTGGGACTATTCAAATCCTTATCACCATCTAAGGTTTTGTTTAAATGAATTGTTAGATCAGGTGTTATCCCAACAGCCAGTTGTAAAATGGAAATGTCTCCTAACAATCTTTGAAAGTCATTAAGAGTCCTCAACTGGTCTCTCCTAATTTGTGCCTTTTGTGTTCTAATTTTCTGCAAACCTATTCTATAACCTAGGTAATTGATAGAATCTCCTCTCTATATTTTTTCAGGAGCAATTTGTGATCCCTACTTTGGCAAAACTTTCTTTACTTCTTCAAACATTCTTTCTAAAGTATCCATGTTTGAATCGGATAGCAAAAATGTCATCCATGTAATGCTAAATTATAGATTTAGGAATTTTTTTTTACATATTATTTCCAATGAGTGACTTACAAAGTAGTGGCATAAGGTGAATTATTATAAGTAGGCACTGTGAAGGTAAATTTTTCTCTGTCCTTTTCTTGTAAAGGTATAATTAAGAAACAATTTTTTAAATCAATAACTATAAGAGGCCATACTTTTGGTAATAGAGAAGACAGAGGAATTCCAGATTGGAGAGGTTGAATTACCTTGTTGACAGCTCTTAGATCTGTCACCATTCTCTATTTACCAGATTTCTTTTTAACAACAAATACAGGAGTATTCCAAGGTCTGGTTGATTCTTCAATATGGTGAGCATCCAGTTGTTCTTGTACCAGCTGTTCTAAAGCCTGCAGTTTGTCTTCTGTTAACAACCACTGTTTAACCCAAATTGATTTCTCAGTTAACCAAAGGTTTGCTAGATGCTTTGTGTTCTTGTACAGCCTGAATGGCTGGTGAAATTTTGTGTATAGTACCTTATAATATCCTTCCCAGAATTATTAGTTTCTGCGACTGCAGGAATGTTAATCTGGGTATTCCATTGCTGCATCAGGTGATGACCCCATAAATTCATTGCAATATTAGCCACATATGGCTTCAGCTTTCCTCTTTGTCCTTCTGGCCCTATGCATTCAACCCATCTTGTGCTTTGTTTAACTTGAGTTTGGGTTCCTATTCCTAGTAATTGAACATCTGTCTCTTGAAGAGGCCAATTTTAATGCCAAGATTCTGGAGTAATGATACTCATGTCTGCACCTGTGTCTGTCAAACCCACAATTACAATGCCATTTATACACACTCTTAGCTATGGTCTTTGATCATTTGTAGAAGTCTGCCAGAATATACACTTCCTAGTGGAATTTTTGATTTATCCTCCATGTTTACTCCATCATCTAGAACATTATGTTTTTTTTTTTAACAGAAGGCTCTAGATTTTTTAATTTTCCTGGTGAGACATGTCCTTCACAGTGACTGGGAATGACTGGACCACTTTTGACTTGGGGACCTGTGAGAGGCCCTTCAAGGAGTTTCCCAATGGTATCAGGTTGCCTTGTCTGTCTTTTGTTGATCTGCATTCATTGGTCCAATATTGGCCTTTGCCACACCTTCTACATATAACTGAAGGCTAAGTCCTGCTATTCTTGACATTCCCAGAAGAGATACTATTCCTAGGAATTCCTTGTCTACAATCCCTTCTCAGATGTCCTATTCTACCACAATTAAAACATTTTGATGTCTTTTCATTCCTTTGAAAATTTTTTCTCCTACCTAAGATTCAGTATTATAGTCAAATGTCTCAATGTTCATTGTATGCAGGATCCATTCATCCATTGGTGCTGATCTAACCTTCAAAGGCCCAGTATATTTTTGCATTCTAAGTTGGCATTTTCAAAAGCCAGAGATTCAATAAGTACTTGTCTAGCATCTGGGTCTGTTACTCCTATTTGTACAGCCTTACTTAATCTTTGTAAAAAGTCACTAAAGGGTTCTCTATGGCCCTGCTTAACTTTGGTCTATGATACAATTTGTTTTCCTAGTTCTTGAATAATTCCCAAGCATTTAAGGCTGCTTTGTGGCATAGGGACAAGATTTATTCATCATAAAGAGCTTGAGCCTATGGGTCAGCAAAAGAGCCCTCACCAAGAATTTGATCTTGGGAAGTCTCAAGTCCTTTTGCTTTTCCCTGTTATTCTAAAATTTTAGCCTCTTACATGAAATAACATTTAAACATCAGTTCGGGCCCGTCATCCAGGTCTTCTGAAGCTAACTGAAGCCAGTCATGTCACATAGCTTTAATTCTAGAAGCCCATGCCTTTACCATCTCCCTAACAAATGCAGAATACAAGTCATAAGTTACAACACCTTGCTTAATTTCTTTTAGATCATTCATTTGTATAGGTATCCATCTACCTTCTCTGGATCCTTTTGGGCCTTTAGAACTTGATGTTTTGTCAGAGTACATTATAGGGTAGGAAGCTAAAACCCTGGGTAAGTCATCTCTGACAGCTACTAGCAATGTTGAATCCTGTCCTTGTACCTTTTTTCCCTGCTCATCAGCTCCAGTAATTTCTTCAATCTCTTCAAATCTTTTTACTACTGTCTTTTGCAAAGCCCGAATCTCCTGGCCTATATATATTTCTAGTGATTTCAATGAGGCACCTAGCCTCTGGTCCTCATTCTGCCCATGTGATTCCAAGGTCTGAAGGTTTTCCTTTAAAGATAACACCTCATCCTTGGACATTATTTGGATAGTGTGCTGATTGCCATCCTGGAGAGATACTCTATCTGCTAACCTATCATAACTTTTTAACAAATTTTGATTGTCAAATTCAACAGTATGAATTCTTTCAGATAATTTCTTGGTACTCTTTGACATGGATTCAATTTTGTTTGTCAAATTAATGTTACCCTTTTCAATAGTATTAATTTTTCAGGTAACTTTTGATTTTCGATGGTATTAATCCTGTCAGCTAGCTTCATTATTAGTTTGTAAAAACTGTATCATTTGTAAAAGTGCCTCATTCTTGGCTCTGTTATCAAACCATTTTCTTAAGGATATAATATGAAGAAAAGAACTGAATCCCAATATCCAATAAATGGATGTATCACCATAGCCATATAAGCCTGGCAGAATACAATCCATAATATTAGCAAAGCAATTACTAAAAGGTTCAATGGTAATGTTGTCTGCAATTATATAACTTTCAAGTTTATTGATTTATTAATCACCTATTACGAAATCTGGTAAATTGTTCTAGGTATAATAATCTTTATTGTCCAGCAAGTGTCATGGTTGCAGAGTCTTGACTAGAGGTGCAATCTGGTGCCACAAACAGTCTTGAGAGGCTTTGGTTTTCCAGCCTTGGTGCTGGTTAAATACTGAGAAATATGCTTTGCTTGACAAATTAAGAGCAATTAAATCATTTCTGTACATGGAGCAAGAAGCCCAGAACTCAGGAGCTGGGAGTACAAACCAGAAGCTGTGCAAGCTGCCATAGGGCAGGGAACTCAGCAGTGGGGGCGGGGGTGGGGCATGCACACACTTGGAAAATTTCCAAGTCGCTGCATGCAGTTAGCTTTGCTGTGATGGGAGTTTTACAAAAAAACAAACAAACAAACAAACAAAAAAACCAAAACAAAACAAAAAAAACCACTTAGTAGGTAAAAGCAAGCTGAGCAGGTGGGGGTGGGAGACTTTCTGGGTTGTGGACAGGTTAGGCCTTTAAGCCAATCCACCCAGTGGTATGGAGTCCAGATCCACATGGGTGCCAGATGAAGATGGACACTTTAAAGAAATTGCACACTAGCTCAGAATTGAATATAATAGAGGGTTATTTATTTATGCGTAGACTCACAGACTACAGTCCTCTGCATGAATGGGGAACAGGAACCAAATGATGCCACAGGAAGAGAGCCCGGACATACACTTTACATCAGCATATATAGTATAAGAGGCCACACCCAAGTGGACGGGTAACTTAAAGGCTACTGGCCTTACAAATTCCTACAGCACCAAACAACAACAGCAATACAAAATATATATATAATTATACTGGTTCCAAAGGCTATGGCTCAAAAAATGGGTTGAAGTTTTTCAAAAGATAAATGTTTAACACTAGCAGGCAAGGGCTTCAGAGTCTTTTAAGGATTTCAATTTCCATTGGATTTAGTAATAAAAGAGCAATAGAAAAAGGTTCAGATTAGTCTGGCATAAGGAGTGCGTGGAGATTAAAAAATGAGTTTCTGGCCAGTACCGGCAGATACATCCAGATCGGTAAGTGGATCCCAGCCCGGCTGCCAAGGAGCCCCAGGAGCGGTCTACAGGTGCCCTCCAGTCCCCAAAACTTTCTGGCCACTCAGACGGCCTCCCCCCTACTGGCTTTTCTGCTTATCCCACCCCAGCTTGCCCCCAAGCACCCCTTTCCATCTGCGGGATCCTGGGTTCCCCAAACTCAGCCTGCTTCTGGGCTGAGGCTCTGGGGAAAAAGTGAGTACAAGGCTGCAGGGGTTTCTTTGTTCCACAGAGCAGACTTCTTCTACCAAGCCTGCCCTTTTGACTGCGAGGTCCTGGGCCAGCAAGTAGCCCTGAGCCAGTGCCGGCTGATACATCCAGACCGGTCTTTGGCCAGCTAGTGGCCCTGATTCGGTGCTGGCGGATCGATCTGGATGGCAAGTGGCCCATATTGAATACCAGTCGATCCATCCAGAGGGACCAAGCCACCGAGACTCTCCTGACCACATTTGAAGGAAGAGATGGGCAGGTGCCAATCCAAGAATTCCTCCAACAACCTGAAAAGCAACATGATAACACCAGAAACCAGCAAGTATGCAACACGAAAACGTGAGCAACCTAATCCAGAAGAAGTAGAAGAAATCGATTATAAACATAACATTATGAAAGTGATAGAGACCATTAAAGAAGACATGAAAAACTCCTTTAAAGAAAGGGACGAGAAGACTAACAAAAACTTAGAAGAAATGAATAAATTCCTCAAAGATACCCTAGAAAACCAAGAAAAAGCAATCAAACAGGTAATGGAAACAGTTCAAAACTTGAAAACTGAAATGGAGGCAATGAAAAAAACACAAACTGGGAGATGGCAGGATATGGAAAATCTGGATAAACGAACAGGAACTACAGAGACAAGTATAACCAACACAATAAAAGAGATAGAAGAAGAGTCTCAGACGCTGAAGATACAATAGAGAAAATAAACTCATTGATCGAAGAAAACAACAAATTTGTAACACAAAACATCGAGAAAATCTGGGACACCATGAAAAGACGAAACCTAAGAATAATAGGGGTAGAAGAAGGAGAAGAAGCACAGCTCAAAGGCCCAGAAAATATATTCAACAAAATGACTGAAGAAAACTTTCCCAACCTAAAGAAGGATATTCCTATGAAGGTACAATAAGCATACAGAACACCAAATAGGCTGGATCAAAAAAAAATCCCATCGCCATATAATAATCAAATCACAAAACATACATAATAAAGAAAGAATATTAAGAGCGGCAAAGGAAAACGGTCAAGTAACATATAAAGGTAAACCTATCAGAATTACACCTGACTTCTCTATGGAAACCATGAAAGCCAGAAGG
>PVIU01020882.1:0-32886 GCA_004026605.1 Ondatra zibethicus | reverse complement strand
GCTAAAGTCACTGGACCAAAAGTGCAAAGAGGACCTCTCCTTGGTGACGGACTGCATGGAGCATGCGCTGACTTCCCGTCACCCCCGGACTCGATACTCAGCTGGCTGGGATGCCAAGCTCTTCTTCATCCCTGTGAGCTACCTGCCCACCTTTCTTGCAGATGCCATCTTCTACAGGGCCTCCCTGAAGCCTGACAAAGCTCTGTGAAGCCTGCATCTGTTTCCATTGTTGTGGGTATAAGAGTGCAGAGTGAGGGAGAGGATCCTCAGGAGAAGGCAGATGCTGGGCTTTGGACAAACTTGTCATTGTGAGGGACATCCCCACGTGCCTGACTTGTCTTCCTTCGGTGTGACCATAGAGGACATAGAGGCACAGATGAAACTGCTATGTTTTAACAATGATTCAAATTTTGGTAAAAATAGAAAAGATCTTCCATGTAGCACGGTCATCCATTTTACCTATTTTAATTAAAAATTTTTTTATTTGTATGTCTGCATGTGTGTCTATATTGCATGTGTTTAAGAATACCCATAGAGTCCAGATGATTGATTTCCCTGAAACTGCACTTACAGGCTGTTGTGAATTACCTAACTGTGGAGTTGGGAACACAGTTTTGGCACTCTAGTCTACCAGCTGTCCCTATGGCTAAAGTCCTTATTTACATCTTTAGTTAATTATCTATTTTGTGAGAGACTCTCACTATGTCACACAGGTTCATAATGACATTCTGTCTCTGCTTTGCTGCAGCAATCTGGCTCAGCTATGAAGCCCTGACTAGGGGCAGTGAGGGAATGAAGAAAGGACAGCCACACAGACACATGGACAGAAAAGCTGGCATCAGTGGCTCGTGTGTGCTCTGATGAAGCCTCAGCTGCTTCCCCTGCAACCTGCAGCCTCAGCTTGTTTATTATAACAGCAAAGGGGAAGAGGTTTTCTAGGCTCTGTAGGAGGTCTGAAGGCAGCTGTCTCAGGCTAGAACCTCCAGGAAGCAGCAGTTACTTGGTTTTGTTCACACTAATCATCATCCATGAACACCTGAACTTTGAGCAGAGGGAGAAGCCTTTGCCAGTTGCCACTGGATTGACACCTTAGTCCTTGTCATGTCACCAGCATACCCAGGTCACCATGCATTGATTATATTATATTATATTCAATCAATACATATAAATACTATTATTTATGATAATAGAATACCATGTAGTACTTCAAGCAATTTCTTATCTAACTCAAATGAGTGTTGGTTCCAGCATCAGAGCAGTGAAGGGACAGGATGGCCTGGATATAAAGGAGCTCAGAGTCTCCAAATGCTACTGTGTAGTTCGTTCTGGTCAGCCCAGGTTCTCCTTGTAGGCAGAGCAAGACCTGAGCACAGTGGGTCACTCCTGCTTGCTAGCATTCTTCAAAGCTGAGCCAGGAGGATCGCTGTGAGTGGAAGACAAGTGTGAATATGAAGTCTGCTGGATTTATACATGAGCAGAGGAAAATGCAAAGTCCACCCCAGTAGTGACATAAGTCCTTCAACAAGACGATACCCACTCCAACAGAGTCATAAGTCCTAATAGTGCCACTCCTGTGTTGTAGAAGCATTTGAATTGTATTTAAATAAATAAAATAATATTAAATAAATATTTCCTGGTGCTTGGGAAATTAAAACAGCCACACTGAACGACCTAACATACCAGGCAATGGTACCACACACTTTTAATCCCTACAGCCACACTAGTTGTCATAGCAACAGGGTGGTGCCTGCCTTTAATCCCAGTGGTGCACGCCTTTAAACGCGGCCCTAGAGAGGATTATAAGACAGAGGACACAGCTCTCAAATATTCTCATTCTGAGATTCCTGGAGGCAGGACCACTATTTTCAGACTGAGTTCGAGGTAAGAGCCAGTGACTGCCTGCTTTGCTTTTCGATTCTTCAGGTTGAACCCCAATTTCTCTCCCTGTGCTTTTATTAATTGTGCTTCATTGTGAGATTATGGGGACCAATTACTTTCAAAGCACCATACATGGGAATCGGCTCAAGGGCATCATGATGTTACTGAGCAAAGTGTAAGTAGAAGGACGTGCACTACAGGTGACTCCACGAGAGACCATGTCAAGGGCATCAGTGATTATCAGGATACACTCAAGAATGCACTATAAGGTAAATAGCTGCTGCTGTCTTCCTTTTTGCCTGGATGTGAATGGAGACAGCAGTCTGACTTCCAATCATCCCTCAAGAGGGCAAGCAACCACCCCATGTTTCCTTTTAAGAGATCACATAGGCAGACATGAGCCACCTCCTTTATTGGTCTATATATACCAAGGTCATGGGTATAGGAAGACCCATATACTTCCCCTTTTTGTCTAAAGAAGAAGGTTCAAAACCTAATACAATACTATATACGATAAGAACAATTACCAAATCTTTTCTAGGAGAAAGAAAGGGCAATAACATACAGAAAGATAAAATAAAACTATAACCAATAAGAACAATGTCAAGGAACAAATACATACTAAATGTCCAGATCATACGTGAATGGGAAAGCACACAGATTACTCGGATAGCTGTCCTGTCCTGAAGCATCTGAATCTCATACCTGTTATGCTCTTAGTTAATATATAAGAGGACTGTAACTGTAAGCATTTAGTCTGCAACTCCATTAGTGTCCTGAGAGGGAAAAATAATATTACTCAAGTAAGCAGTAAGTGCAACTAGGCAACTTCCAAAAGATATAAGAAATGATAGAAACAGCTAGCTACTTGGACAGTAACCCAAAGTCTCTCTGCAATGTTGGGGCAATCAACTTTGGCTATAGGCCTAGAATATCTAACAGACCATGTCTGAAGCAGGAAAATTCAAAAGGCCATCTTCCCTGTCTTGGCAAGGTTCAGCAGTCATTTCTCCTTGTATCTTGCTTGTTCAGATGGGACAGCATGCTTACTGTCAGCAGTTGAGGTCAAGTTCTTTGCGCAATATGCCAGTTTTGCCAAGAAGAAAATAAGCTCCATATGGAGTGTCTTTGGTGCCCATCATTCCCTCGGGAGTAGATTGGTGTTGTCAGGAGCAGTTGTGTCTCAGTCAACAGAATTCTAAATTAAGACAACATTTCAATGCCATATTGTGTAGGTCTTGGAAGTGTTTGAAGATGACCTATGTTTAAGGGAGTATCACTGTGCATCTAGAGAACTAACATAACTGTAAGTATGACTAACATGGGTGGTTATCCTACTGTATTTATTAATAACCTAAGCGTAAAGTTTCACAATATGAAAATAATCTTCAAACATGTGCACAGAATAAGGATAATGATCTCAAAATTGTAAGAATGTATAAATATATCTAGTCAAAGGTAGAAATATATAGTGCAATGGCAAAAATATCCTTAACTTGTGTCAATATGCAAAATACTTTAAGCAGCATCAGAAAAATACATATAGTATAACAAAAATAATTTTACATTTGTGTACAATAATAATATTGTAAACAGAAATAGGAACATACACAATTTGAGAAACAGAATTTTAATTTGTAACAATATTCAAATTATATTAGACAGGAATAAAAAATAATTTTACATATGTATTAAGATATATGTATATCTTGTATATATATTACATATATACAAAATCTCTCCCAATATAAATTGCATAAAACTAATAGTTGCTAAAATAGTTTACACATAATTACACTAATCTTCCTTAATAGCTTATCCTATCTATTTACATTTTTCTATTCCAAATGAGAATCCTGAGTCTAAACTTGATTGTTCCATCCTCAACCCTTATATGACTTATAACCAAACCCTAACAGATGACAATTATCCATCACCCTGAGAAAACAAAATCTGTAGTGAGAGTGGTCTTCATTTTCTTAAAATTGTTTCCCGCTGTCTAGGAGGTGACAGTATCTCTATGGGGTCCTGTAATAATTAAAAACGGGGGGGGGCAGCCACAGAAGTTACAACTCAAGATGGCTGTGCTCATGTGTGCTGGAATCCATGCAGCCAGGAGAGGACCTTTTGAGGAAAAAGCCATTTCCTCCCCTGTATCATGTCTGGAACTTAGGTGTCTGGGGTCTCAAGCGCCATCACCTTGTTTTCCTGTGAGGTCAGCCTTCCTGTTTGTAGTTGGCCCCGCTTTTTCCCAGTCAGGTGCTGTAAAGGAAGACACCAGCTCACCATGTCCTCTCCTCAGCCCCCCCTGCAGTTCTAGAGACAAGGAGAGCAACTTTGTTTTCTGAAGAGAGATTCTGGCTGAGGACCCTGATGAGGACACCTGAGCTCAGAGCCCCATTTCCTTGTAAATGTGATCTAAGTCCAACAAAGCCTAACTGTGTTCACAAAGCCTGCATTTGTGGATGTGAACTGCATGATGCAGAGGCCCAAGCTGCACCAGTGGGCATTGGTAAAGAAATGTGATGTGGGATTCTTCCCTGCATGCTATGAATATGTTTTATTACCATTGGTTAATAAAGAAGCTGTTTTGGCCTATGACAGATCAGGATATAGGTAGGTGGGGAAACTCAACTGGATGCAGGGAGGAAGCAGACAGTGTCATCTCCATGCCCTGTTGCTGCTGAAGGAGGAAGATGCCGGAACCTTGCCTATGAGGAAGAGACTGAGCTCCGAGCATGATTTCCTTATTACAGTCCAGAGTCCAAGTGCACTATGGCAACAGCACTTAACTATGTTCACATAGCCCGGGGTTTATGGCACTGTGTGCCAGATGCAGAGACACAAGGTGAGCCTGGGTCTTAACTGTGGTGGGCATGTGTAAGGAAACATGCATGTATTCCCACATGAGTAAAAGAAGCCAAGATCATAAGAGAACTGAGGTGTGTTGTTTAACAAGAAGTTGTGTTTTCTTTGGCATCAAGGAAGGGCATGCCAAAGGGCACTGGCTATCAGAAGACCAAAAGCATTCAAAGAGCAGAGGTCAGGCATGAGTTAAATGTTGGAAAAATACCAAGGTCAAAGGGGAAAGTGAGGATTCTATGGTAGAAATCGACAGTCCAGAGTCCCTAGATTGTCCCGTGTGAGTTTATGTCAGGCGCATTCTGACTAGGTGTTTCTTGCCCTCGGCGTGTCTTCTGCAGGCCATGTGGCTCTACCTGGTGGCTCTAGTGGGCCTGTGGTCCCTCCTGCGCTTGTTCAGGGAGAGGCTGGTGGTGAGCCATCTCCAAGACAAGCATGTCTTCATCACGGGCTGTGACTCGGGCTTTGGGAACCTGCTGGCCAGACAGCTGGACAAGAGAGGCATGAGGGTGCTGGCTGCATGTCTGACGGAAAAAGGAGCCGAGGAGCTGAGGAACAAGACATCAGACAGGCTGGAGACAGTGATCCTTGATGTCACCAAGACAGAGAGTATTGTGGCAGCCACTCAGTGGGTGAAGGAGCGTGTTGGGAACAGAGGTACCATTGAGATTCTGTGGGTTTGACTCCTCGCTTGATGGGGACTCATGGTCACACTCCCTGGAAAGATTCCTTATGTGGTTGGAGCACTGGAAGTCCCAGAGCCTCCTGTCCTTCCCTGAACATCACCTCAGCATTTTCTCTCTCTCCAGCCCCTACCTGCTGTTTCTCAATTTCTCTTATCTTGGTTAAAATGTGCCCTATATAGGATTCGCCTTCTCACCCTCCTGTCTGTGTTCTGTCATCTTCTCTATGTAGAAAATCGAGACTTCTGGATGCTGGGAGCCAGTTTAGAGCAGGGTCCCTTTCTGGAGCAGGGGATGGGACTTGTACCTGGGCTATGTGTGCAGGGTGTCTGGGGCCACACTTGAGGGGTCTCTTGTGTCAGCACTATACGTGTTCTTACTTTTCACAAGCCATTCTGTAGAGGGAGACAAGACTGCTCCTGTGTAGAGTGGCCATGACAAGATTAAGGACTGGCTTGGGAAACAACATACTTGATAGGGGCCTGCTTTGTTGCTGTTTTGGTTTGGCTTTTGAGACAAGGTCTCTTTGTGTATCTCAGGGTGTCTTTGAGCTCACAGATATTCCCCTGCCTCTGTATCCAGAGTGCTGGGATTAAAGGCGAGTACCACCACTGCTGGCTGTTCTTCTTTTATTATACCAAGAAAAGAAGAGGTGTTTAAAGATATCTAAGAATAAATTGAAAATGTGATTTTTCATTAAAACACTGAGGAATGAAACTTTAATTAAATTTAATCTATATTCTCACTCCCTTTACCTAAGACCTATAAACATTTTGACCCACATGGAATTAAAATATATGAATTAATTTTACTTAAAAATATGATCAGTTTTAATACCTGAAGCATATTTCTTCAAAAAATGGCACTCACAGATTTAGGAGCAGTGAATACTTTAACCTATCCTTAAGAATGCAAATGTATCTTTAGGTGAATTCTGGAATATTTAGCACATAATTCTTTCTTTCCTGTATTATTATTGTTGTTGTTGTTTTTTGTAGAAGGGCTTTGGTTTCACGTGCCATCATGCTCAGCTTGTTTCGTATATTTATTTTTTTCTATAAGCAATGTCTTGGCAATCTGTTTATTTATTGAAAAAATATCAGCAAGCATGAATATGGTGAAATCCTAAAAGTAAAATTCCTTGTTTAAATGTATTCACCTCAAGAAGGACAGGCATGGATCTGAGTGGAGGAGGCATCTGACTTATTGAGCCGGATCTAAAGTGACCTCCTCTTCTTAAATCAGCCAGTCCCCTGCTCTCTATGCATGGAGGTTAGCAGTGTCCAATGCTGACTGTTGTATAGCTGATGGTGGATCTTGCAGGGTGGCTCCCTGAAGATCCATCGCCTAGAGACTGGCAGGATGAGTGAGTGTGGCCTGTGGGTGAGTGTGCAGAGAGGGCCCCATTTTCTGGGACAGAGGGTGGAGCTCATGTCCTGTTGTTTGCAGGAGGTGTCATCTCCCCTTTTTCTCTGGCCTTGTGTCACAAGCATCCCAGGAACATGGCTCGATAGAAGTTTAAGACCATTTGTTTATTTGGTAACTTCATGGAGTCATTCAGTGAATTTGTATTATATCAATCTGCTGCTTCTCTCTATCTTTTAGTTCCTCTCTCCCCTGCTCTCATACCTTCCTCCACAACCTCACTTCTTCATCTTGTAATAGAAGACACCAAACGTGACAAGTCGTTCAATAGTGATACTGGGCCTGCCAAAGCTTTTGTCAAACACGAATGAAGCGTGGGTTTCCATGATCTCCTCCAACCAGGACTTTTAGTCCATATCTCTCAAACTCCACTAGGATATCAGCTCTGCCCTTCACCCTTTCCATTCCCTGTCCTGTCCTTTCCTCTGCTCCCTCACCTGCAAGGTATTATTAACCTGAAAGATGCAAACACAGTTCCCAAGCATCCAGATTAACAGAGATGTCATATGTCTTCAACACCTGTGCTGGTTATTAGCAAACATGAAGTAGCTGGTTGTTGCTTCTCATGGAGTGAGCTGGGCCTTCAAGAATCAAAAGAAGAGGAAGGTATTCATGCTGTGAACCATGACTACCAGGTTGCATAGCCTCAGCTCACAAACACCATGCTGTTAATTCTATGTAACTCTGCATTCATATGGCCTTACCCAGTGTAATGAGATTTTAGTAGTAATTATACCTGAATAATGTGATTCTTTCTTCTTCTCAGGACTCTGGGGCCTGGTCAACAATGCCGGCATCACCATTCCCTTGGGTCCCATTGAGTGGCTGAACAAAGAGATTTTTGCAAAGATACTGGATGTGAACCTGTTGGGCATGATCGAGGTGACTCTGAGCTTGCTGCCCTTAGTGAGGAAGGCGAGGGGCCGAGTGGTCAACGTCTCCAGCGTCATGGGTCGAGTGTCTTTCTCTGGTGGTGGTTACAGCATCTCCAAGTATGGTGTAGAGGCCTTCTCAGACTCCCTCAGGTAATGGAGAGTCATGGCGTCCTATGGAAAACCTTCAGCAGGGTTTTGATTTGATCACAGCCTTTCAGAAACCCTCATGAAGAGCTTTTCAATCCTGATTGGGGGACCCTCTTACCTTTGCCTGTCTGGAAAAGGTGGTCATTTGTTGGGATCCCCTCGCCATACCCCTGGTAGATGACCAACACCTGGTTTTCTTATCCTTGTCCTGACCAGGAAGGCATCCTTGAATATAGCAAGGAGGCATTGGGGTGGCACTGGCCTTTGTCACCCTCTCTGATGCTCAGTAGGGAATGCTCTGGGGGTGGATGAGAACCATATTCAATTCACCTGTGCTTATAGAGCAGAAATTTTCTTACCACAGGCTCTTGTTGTTATGGTGTATTGTCAAATGTAATCTTTTCCTCAAAAGACCTCTGAAGTCATTGCCACTTGCCTGCTCTCTTACAGGAGGGAGCTGTCTTATTTTGGGGTGAAGGTGGCCATTGTAGAGCCTGGAGGCTTCAAGACTCCCTTTGCCGATAGTGACAGGATATCTTCAAGCATCAAGACGCTGTGGGACCAGGCCAGCTCAGAGGTCAAAGAGATCTATGGAGAGAAGTTTCTGTTATCTTGTGAGTGACCTTGAGGAACTGAAACAAAACCTTGTCCTAAATCCCAAGTCTCTGCTTTCTGTCATGGCTCCAGGGCCTGATCCAGACTGTCTTTCTCACAGTGGAGTAGTTAAGTTCACTTTCCTTGGAAGAGTATGGGATTCTGCTCACCCAAAGATATTCTGGCTTCTAGAATACGGGGCTCTGTTTTATATGAACCCCTCATATTTTCACAGATGCAAATGAAGCCAGGGATGGGAGGTGGCATCAGACCACTGCTTTCCATAAGCTTGGGTTAGTCTCTGGTGCTGGGTGAGATCTTCCAGCCATTCAGCCAGACAGTTCTCTGAACAGGGACACCGGGGGCTGAGTGTGCACAGTTCTTTCTTGTAACTTGGTTGTGTCTTCCTGAGCACCTGGAACAGGTTAATCTTGGGCATGGCTTCTGATTTGGACACATGGGTTCTAGACAGGGTTTATTAACTTGGTTATTGAGAGGGGTGGTGGGATGTAGAGGCTACCAGAATAATTTCTTGTTGTCTGCAGACCTGCGAACACTGACGTCAATGGTGGAAACATGCTCAAAGGACCTTACTTTGGTGACGGACTGCATGGAACATGCATTGACTTCCTGTCATCCTCGCACCCGGTACTCAGCTGGCTGGGACGCTAAGCTCTTGTACCTCCCCATAAGCTACCTGCCCACCTTCCTATCAGATGCCCTCTTCTACTGGGTCTCGCCAAAGCCTGCCCAGGCCCTGTGAAATCTGTCCTTGTGTGCAGAATGGGGAAGTTAGGTGGATGGAGGGAGGTGATGGCACTAGGGGACATTGTTCACCATATTTTTGAAATCATTCTGCTTTCACACTGCTCCAGACCAGTGAAGTCCATTGGAAATAGCCAAAGAATTCATCCAATGAATCGAAATACAAAGGCTCTGGTAGTAACCTGTTCAGTTAGGCAACTTTCCAAGGGTCTGCCCATCATGACTGTGAGAATCCACAGAACTGGGGAGGTTACAGATCCTTTCCTCAGGATGTGCATGGACCTGACTTCTCACACCGTCACATAGCATGGAAAGAACCCTCTTCTCAATCATCTTTGGTCATGGTGTCAAGGGGGAGGGCCACCACCAGCACCCCACGTTCTAATGACGCATCAGCCACCTGTGGCCGGGAGATGCTCATGCTGGTGGTATGGAACCTGGCCAAGACTGAGAAACAATTTTTGATTTTCTTGAAACCATGTCTTTCTTTGGATTCCTTTCATTTAGAATAAATGTTGGAAAGATTACTTGTGTCCTGTGCTAGAGGAACAGTGAGGTTGGACCATGGGACACAGAGTTAAGGGAGAGGGGACTGCCCTGGGGAGCGCCAGCAACTGTCACCTCTGTCATGCTCAGCTTTTCCACCATGGGGGAGAGGGACCAGTGCTTCCCTTTCAGGGTTTTTAAGCAACCTGATCCAGAGGATAGGGCAGAAGAGTTTTCATCAAGGAGATCTGGGGGGAATTGGGAGCCCCCAGGCCCTTCCTTTCTCTCCTTTTCCTTCTGTCACCAGCACCTGCCCTCCAGACTCAGTCACTGACCCTCTCAGTTCACCGTGTTCAGTTCTGAGACATCCTCCACCTCTCTTCCCCCCCTACAGCCCTTTGGTGAATGGAGTGACTGTCGTTTCTGGGTTCTGGTCTTTTATTTTCTGTCAACATTTGCTGCTCCAGGTCAGAGATGCTGCTGGACTTGCCCTGGCTCCCAAGTCCTGGCTCTGTAGGTCAGGAGGGTTGTAATGATCCTTTCCGTGAGGGGTGAGCAGAGAAACATTTGCAGGGAGTGACAGAGCCCTGGCTTCAGTCCTACACTGCCAATGGCAGGAGCCTCCCCAGATGCCCTGGTGTCCTCTTTAAGTGGCAGAAATAGTGGTCACTGTGTCCTCGGTGAATCACTGAGCCATGACTCCTCTCTCAGGAGAAAACAGAGATTGACCTCCCATGTTGCAGACCTATTCATTTTGTTCTTTCCTCACATTTTCTTTGTTTTGGTTTTTGAAACAGAATCTGAGCACAGGACTTCATATCAATATACAAAAATTCACATCCATGTAACACATTTGAGATCAGTGGTTGTTCACAAGTAGACTCAACTATCCCCCCTTTTTTTCCATCATTTCTTCATTCCATTCACCCTTTTCCCCTTTAGGAAGAGATCCTTGAATCTAATCTCCTTTGTTTAGCTTTCTTTCTGACCATACCAATAGCAACTTGTAATCAAGTCCCCTAAACAACGACATATTTCCATAACCCACTGAATGACCAGAAACCACCCATACCTCCTCTTCAGGCTCTGTAGTCTCTAGACATAGCTGTAATCTTAACTATGTCCTCTTCAATGCCCCGACCCAAAACAAAGCATGTGTATCATTTACCGAAAGCAGTAAATACAGAGGTTGAAAATAATCCTTTAAAATAAATATCTGATGTAAAAAAAGAAGTGGAACCTAGTTAAGGCGTGGCTACCTGGAGCCCAGGAAGAAAACTGGGAAGGAGCAGGTGGGTGCGCTCTGTGAGTGATTCCCGCAGGACACAGCAGAAGTACGACTTCCCATTCTTGTGACGTGAGTATCCCCATTATAACAATTAAAAATACAATTGTTTATCTTTAATATGGCCTGGTTACTTCCCAAATAGAGCAAACAGCAACATTTTTTCATCGAGTTTTTATCCAGGTTTGTTTGTTCTGAGAAGCCATGTGGAAATCTACTTATGTAGCAGCTTTGTAAACTACATGTATGTGTGAAACGAATTAAAATGGTGTCACTGTACGATGGGGAGATGATACCTGATCTAGACATCTTGTGCCACCAAATAAAACCTCCAGTGCCAGGAACGGGTTACAGCCTGGTGAGTCATTGGTCAAAAGGTCTCCATGGAGCACAACTCCTGACCCCCAACACAGGATGTACCCTGCGGAGTAAACTGTATGTGAGTTGTGGATTTAGATGCTCTAGTATTTAGAACAATGATCATATTTTCAATTTTTAAAAATAACATAACCTTTTCACATTAACACAAATTGGGAAGAGAGAGAGAGAAATGGAGAAAGAAGAAAGAACACAGGAAGATGTTCGTGTGAGTGTGTGGGAGAGATACCCCTTCCTAGGTTTGGCTTTCCTAAGAAATTGGTCCTGTGTGGGTGTGCAGTTAATCATGGCAGTGACTTTGACTTCCCATAAAAAATAGAGGTGGAAGGGGATACTGGGTTCCAGTACTGAGAGAGGAGATGCAACTGTCACAGGACCAGCCAGCTTCACACAGAGCCAGGGACCAGCCCTCCTCTCTCTCACTCTCTCTAATGTGGCACTCAGCAGCCAAGAGTCCAGTCTTCCTCCATAGAGTGACAGAAGAGGATGGCCGGGAGGGAGGACGTAGAATCACACAGGGCACCAGCTGGCCAAGAGGAGAGAGCTTGAAGGACTGGGTGTAGGAGTTAGAGGAAGGGCTGACATGCTGGGGAGGGCCAGAGACTGCAGCCACGTCAATTCCACCATTACCCACATCGGGAATCATTGCAGGAAAATCAGACATTCCCTTCACGCAGCCGAGAAACCACAAGACAGAGACACGGATCTCAATGGTACCTCTGTTCCCAACATGCTCCTTCACCCACTGAGTGGCTGCCACAATACTCTCTGTCTTGGTGACATCATGGATCACTGTCTCCAGCCTGTCTGATGTCTTGTTCCTCAGCTCCTCGGCTCCCTTCTCCGACAGATATGCAGCCAGCACCCTCATGCCTCTCCTGTCCAGCTGTCTGGCCAGCAGGTTCCCAAAGCCCGAGTCACAGCCCGTGATGAAGACATGCTTGTCTTGGAGATGGCTCACCACTTGCCTTTCCCTGATCAAGCGCAGGAGGGACCACAGGCCCACTAGAGCCACCAGGTAGAGCCACATGGCTTGCGGAAGACACGCCGAGAGCAAGAATCTCCTAGTCAGAATGTGCCTGACATAAACTCACACGGGACAAGCTAGGAACTCTGGACTGTGGATTTCTACCATAGAATCCAACTTTCCTAACTGACCCCGGGATTCTGCAACATTTATTTCATGTCTGACCTCTGCTCTTTGAATGCTTTTGGTCTTCTGATATCCAGTGTCCTCTGGCATCCCCTTCCTTCTGCCAAATAAAACACAGCTTCTTGTTAAGCAGGACACCTCAGTTCTCTTATGATTTTTGTTTCTTTTATTCATGGGGCAATATATTCACGTTTCCTTACACATGGCCACCACAGCCAAAACTCAGGCTTGCCTTGTGACTGAAGAACTTACACACAGTGCCGTCAACCCAGGGCTGTGGGAACATACTTAGGTCTGCTGCCATCCTGCACTTGGACTCAGGATACGATTTACAAGGAAATCCTGCTCTGAGCTCAGGTCTCCTCCTTGGGCTCCTCAGCCAGAATCTCTCCTCAGAAAACACAGTGGCTCTTTGTGTTTCTAGAGATTTAGGAGAGGCTAAAGAGACCTCAGGGTGAGATGGTGATTTTCTGGTACAGCATCTGCCTGGGATGAAGTAGGTACCACTACAAACTTCAAAGGATAGAGAGGGAATGGTCACATGGGACCCAGGCACATACAAATTCCCAGAATGGATGTGGGGTAACGAATGACTTTAACCTTCTCAAGATGCCATTCTTTTTCATTCTCTTCTTCGTTTGTTTCTTTGGCTTACTTTCTCTTTCTTTCTTTCTTTCTTTCTTTCTTTCTTTCTTTCTTTCTTTCTTTCTTTCTTTCTTTCTTTCTTTTTGTCAACTGAAACAAGCCAGAATCAAAGCAGAAGGACCTCAACTGAGAAGAGGCTCCCAGGGGATTGCTATAGACAAGACTATGGTGGCATTTTCTTGATTATTCATTGATTAAGGATGATCCACACTCCTAGGGACAGGGTCATCCCTGGACAGGAGGTTCAGAGTGGTATAAAAGTGATGGCTGAGTTAGTCAAGAGGCACAAACCAGGAAACAACATCCCCCCATGCTCTCTGCTTCAGTTCATGACTCTGGGTTCCTGCCTTGATGTCCCTTCACGATGCCTGTCAAATCAAAGGTGAAATAAACCCTTTCCTCCCTACGTCGCTTTCGGTCCTGGTGTTTCAGCACAGCAACAGAAGGCTGCTGATGGCAGATGTCCTTCTCTTGACCGCACAGAATCACCTGGACATAAGTGGAGCAATCTTGAGCTGTAACCACCATGAATGATCCAGACTAAACTGGGCCAGGATTTTTTGCATAATTTCCCACCAATCCTTACTTACACAAAATATCTAGAGATACTTGGAGCTTTGCATGTGGTTCCTGTTTGAATGCTAAATCCTGGGTCTGAGGAATGTTTTTGAAGCATTTGGGTGAATGGCCTAATTGGAGGAGGTGTGTCACTCGGGGCCAGCTGTGAGGTTACTAAAGACTCCCTCTACTCAAATTAGCTCTGTTCTCTGCTTCAGTGAGATAAGAGCTCTCATGCTGCTCCAGCTGCCTGTCGCGGGGGCTTTGCTCCACCATCATGGACCCATTGGAACCTTAGCCCAGCTAAATGCTTTCTTCTGACAGTGGCCTTGTTCATCGTGGCGTTTTATGGCAGCAGTGGAAAGTAGCTCCCGCACATCCCACTCCTGTCCCCACATCCTACCTTACCGCTGCTCCAGAAACAGTTGCTAAGCACTCAAGAGGGACAAAGGGACTCTAAAGGATCTCAGCAGTCAAGGAGACCTCAAAACCCTAGAATGGTTTGCACCTTACAAAGGAATATGGGGGCTCTGTTAACAGAGTGAGACTGAAGGTAGAAACCTGTCCCATGTCACTTCAACTGTGAGTTCACTAGGTCCATCCATTCACATCCAAACCCACTCCTCACAGCAGCTGCACTGCTTGCTCTTCCTCATCCTGACAGCAGGAAGCCTTCCAGCTGCTGTCCAGGGCGTCTAGAACACAGCAGGGTCTAGACTACTCTCTGGACGTTCTGGAGAGAGTCAGTGGGAATGGGAGTCGGTGTGTGCCTCCCGCACATGGAGCCGCAGGGCTGAGGAGACATCCTCAGAAACACCGACCTGTCCTGTGGGGCTTCCCTCAGTGATCTATCTCTCCACTGCGGAATGCACAGGCCACTTGTCAGTGCCCAGCTGCTCCTCCTCTCTGTCCTGGGTAGTGAGTGCCTGGTCCTATAGCAAGACTGAACGTGTGAGAGTCTAAACTCTCCAGCTGTTCTGAGCTCCAGGCTGTGGTGCTGAGAATGAATCTGAGCAGAGCCATCTACTCGGAACAAGACTCCAGAGGGGTCTAGCTCAGCCAGGTGTGAAAAGTCAGGTTTCCCCACCCACCCCACTCTTTCTTCTTCATGCAGGAAGGGGAAGGAAGGTGCCTAGAATATGTGATGTAAAGCATGGGAAACAGGCCCACTGCACAAGCCTGTTCCCAGTGCTGCCCACATGGGCCCCTTCTCATTCTTATGTGGGAACCCGGAAATGAAGAACCAGTTGTGCTCTAAGGCCTGGAGGTCGACAGCAGCAATCTCAACATTCCTAATGCTCGACCCTTCAATACAGTCGCTTATCTTCTAGAGACACCACCATAAAATCATTGTCACTGCTATTCCATAACTGCAACTTTGCTCCTGTAATAAACCATAATGCACTATCTCTGTTTTCTGAAGGTATTAGATGACCCCTGTAAAGGCACATTCAAATACCAAAGGAGTCAGCACCCACAGGCTGAGAACAGCTAGACCGGAAGTTGGGCGTAATAAGGTGGACAACTGACAGATGGCCACGACAACACCGGAAATAAACAAGGTGGCTTTTTGTAGTTGTCAAAGTAAGGAAGATGAAGTACAAGGGGGCAAGAGAGAGGAGGAAGAAGCCAGGGAGATGGCAGAGTCAGTAAACTACTTGCTGCCCAAGCATAAAACCTGAGTTCAATTATCCACAACCCATGTAGAAAAGGAAGTGTGTTGTTCCTGCTTTTGATCTTGTGCTGGCAAGGTGGAGGCTTGCTAACCTCAGGGGCTTACTAGCCAGGCAGCTTATTTTGCTGGTAAGTGCTAATCTAGTGAGAGACACTGTCTCAAGAAACAGGGAAATGGTACCAGAGCAACAACAGCAGAGGTTGTCCTCTGGGGTTCACATGCTTGCACACAGATATAAATATGCCTCCCTATGCATATCACACACCAGTGTCACACACATGCAGAAAGATGCACATATACATGCAAGATGGTAAAAGAAAGAAAGGAAAATTTAAAGACCTAACAACTAACAATAAGCTAAGGTGGGGGTCCTGATTAATACCAGCAATGCCAGCCACCCAGAGGCAGAGGCAGGAGGGTAAGAAACTCTAATTCAGCCTAGGTCATGATGTAGAACATTCCTTTACTCTGTGTGAAGATATGTCACTGTGATGGGTTTAATTAAAATGTTAAACATCCAAAAGCTAGGCAGGATTTTCTGGGCAGAGAGAATGCTGGGAAGGAGGAAGAGGAGGAGGAAGAAGAGGAGGAGGAGGAGGAGGAGGAGGAGAAGGAGGAGGACAAATCACCACCAGACACAGAGGAAGAAAGATATGCAGGATGAGAGGTAAACACCATTAGCCACATGGCAGCATGTGGATGAATAGAAATGAGTTAATTTCAGTTACAAGAATTGGTTAGAAACAAGCCTAAGTCATGTGGTAGCTTTCATAATTAATAATAAGTCTCCATGTGGTTATTTGGGAGGTGGCTGGTGGACAGAAACAGACTTGCTAGTTATGGCACCCAATATTCGGCTGATTGGCTTGAGAAAGCTAAGGAAGTTCTGGACAAGCAGCCCCATGTGGTTTCCTTGTAATGCAGTCTTTCAGGCAGGCTGGTGTTTGGCAGCACACAAAGACATTGCTACCAGCTGTTGCCTATGGGCTGGAACTAACCACCAGTATCATGTGCCAATGCCATGCACTAAGCTGCATGGTGGCTGACATAGCAGTTTAAGGTTTTTCTTACGTGATCATAGGATGATGCAGGTGCTCGGTAGAGACAGATCCGGGTGGGGAAAAACTCCAAACAGGTTAGCGTGTGTTTAAAAATGTATGAAGGCTTAAACATAAAAAAACTGGGGAGGCTGGGGTGATGGCTCAGTAGGTAAGGGCACTGACTGCTCCTCCAGATGTCCAGGGTTCAGTTCCCAGCACCCACATGGCAGCTCACAACTGTCTGTCACTCCAGTCCCCGGGGATCTGATGCTGTCATATAGACCAACTTTCAGGAAAAACACCAATGTACATGAAATAGAGATAATTTTTTAAAAACTGGGTATAGACAGTCATAGAAAAAATAGTTAATAAGTAATAAGATGAAGCCCTTAAAGAGAAAATAAAATAACATAAATCGAGTAAGCTACACAGAGATGAGAAATACACAGGGAGTCTGTTTCATGCATGTTATTGCATGTCTTTGAATTTTTTGATTACTGATAAGCAAAGGACAGCTGCTGATAGACATGGGACTATGAAAGGTACTGCTGAAATAGACCAGCCTAAAAACATTCAGAATGCCTTAACTTTAACATGGAACTCAAAAATGTATTGCTTTGGGGAAGACTGTAGATTCCTTCAAGGTTGCAAGAGATCAGGTTTGGTTAGGGAAGACCCCTGAAAATCCTGGTTACAAACATAAAAATCATCTTTGGCTGGCTGTGTACGATGAATAGTCCATATGTGTAAGAATGCAAATATGTATGTTACCTTTGAAAATTTGTGTGTTTTCAGAGCAGGGGACCAGACACCAATGTAAACAGGTGGCCTAGGTGATCCAGCCTCTGGCACGGTTTCCTCAGAGCTCCATACCCAGACCAGCTTCAAGGCTGCCGGTTGAAAGGCTGCAGCCTCATAGACTAGTCCAGCCAGACAACAGATAAGCCCTAAATTTTCCCAGTACACTGAAACTAGACAACAGGAAACTCTCCCAGGAATTGAATATTATCCCAGTTTTCTCAGGGTCTCCTAAAAGATTGCTGCTGTTGACCTCCAGGCCTCAGAGCACAACTGGTTCTTCACTTCCGGATCCCCAGATAAGAATGAGAAGGGGCCCATGTGGGCAGCACTGGGAACAGGCTTGTGCAGTGGGCCTGTTTCCCATGCTTTACATCACATATTCTAGGCACCTTCCTTCCCCTTCCTGCATGAAGAAGAAAGAGTGGGGTGGGTGGGAAGACCTGACTTTTCACATTTGCAACAAATGGCAGAGAGAATTGGCGACCTGGACAATCACCCAAAGTCTCATTTGCAACATTGAAGCAACCAACTTTGGCTAAGGCCTAAAATGACTGACACCATTTTCAAAAGCAAGAAACTTTTCAAAACTATCTTACCCTGTCTTGGCTAGATTTGACAGTCCTGTTTTATCCATTTATGGATACTATGTATCTCTGTCAGTGGTTGAGGTATAGGCATTTCTTTGCCCAAGTCCAGTTCTGCCAAGAAGAAAACAAGCTCCAGGTGGAGTGTCTTCATTGCTCAATATTCTCTCATGGAAAAGATCGATACTGCCAGGATACATAATTTTCAACCACTTCAACAGAACTCTAAGTTATTTAAATGCCATTTTCTACAGTTCTTTGAAGTGGTTGAAAATTATCTATCTATGCAGAATATAATCTCTAAGTATCGAAACAACCTGATTAGTCTAACTATAAGTATGACAAGCATAGATGACTATTGATCTATAATTCTTAATACCTATCTAATTTAAAGACTAAGACAATAAACAACTGTGCAATAAATGAGGACAATGACCTCCAAATGTAATGAATGTATAAGTATCTGATCAGAGGTAGAAATGTACACTGCAATATTGTAAATATATATCAATATATAAAAATGTTTTAAACAGATGTAGAAGCATGCATGCATACAATATTCAATATTATTTAACTTTGTATCAATATACAAGAATCTATACCAATGTAATTGTCTATAAATAATAACTCACAAACCAATCTATTATCCCATCATCTAATTTTTCCTTTTTTTTAACAAAAAGATACCTGAGCTTATAAAATTTCCCATATACCAATTATAATCAACCCCTAAATGATGTCCCTAACCCTGAGGACAAAGTTTGCTGGGAGAGGGGACAGTATCTTTTAGAATTACTTCCAGCTGTCATGGGGGCAACGTTCTTTCTACAGGTTCCTGTGAAAGTAAAATGATGGTTAAGTTTCAAGATTAATGTTTGGTAAGACTGCAAATAGTCTCTGAGTATTTGGTGGAGGTCTGACCAGAATGTTGTAAAAGATGTGCACCATTTCAGCTAACCAATACAGAACCATCTTGTACAGTTGGTACCCAAAGCAGATCTTGTAGTAGCGCTATCAGTATCATGACGTCATATCAACCAGGTGGAGTTGATGTTGTTGGGCCCCATCTTCTTCCTGGAAACTTCAAAGATTACTGCAGAAAAATTCATTGTTCACTGTGGAAAACTTAACCATTATTTATGTAAACATATACAGGCATATATATTCAATGAAGGGTATGATAAAGACAGAAATAGACATGAAAAAAAAGTAAAGATTTTTTTCCTAAATTCTTTTTTCTTTCTGTCCCATATCATGGCTCCTGACATGAGACAGAAATTCTGGGCTTTTCTCCTAACAACAGGCTTGGAATTAGGGAGGGACTGAGCCAGTGTCCAACTCCAAAACCAGCTCCATATATTTATAAATATAAATAAATACATACATATATAAATGTATATTCTCAATATTTATTCTTACAGAACATATTTGGTTTTCTTGATGATCCTTATTGGGTGTTGTTTAAACTGTCAGTAGTCAAACATCCAGGTTCCCTTGAATTCTTTGAAGATGAGTGTTTTCCTGCAAAGATGAGAACAGAACCCTGACCCCATCATATATGCTTTTTTTTTTACCACCTGTTTGATTATCATCATTGTGGATGAGCTGTCATTTCTCCTTTCCAAGAGGTTTCTCCTCTTCAAACTGAACCTTTATTAATTTCGATGGCATCCACAATTTTTCTTCTCCTGTGGAAAAGACCCTTCCCAACGCAGCACATCTCCTGGCTTCCATTGCGAGGTTAGCACATCCTTGAAATAAACCGGTTGCTTTAATTCAGCAGACGTTTCCATTATCCAGTGTCTTTCTGCTGCTGTTGTCCCTTTCACATTAGTGTTAAGAAAATTCAAAGTTAATAAATCATTATGTAATCTGTTTCTGGGGGCATTTTCCACTCCTTTCTGTTTGTTTAACATATCTTTCATAGTTCAATTTGATCTTTCTATAACTGCTTGACCTGTAGGATTGTGTGGTATATCT
This sequence comes from Ondatra zibethicus, assembly GCA_004026605.1. NCBI lineage: Eukaryota > Metazoa > Chordata > Mammalia > Rodentia > Cricetidae > Ondatra > Ondatra zibethicus. The sequence continues at coordinate 13,072 of PVIU01020882.1, read as the reverse complement.
GTAACATGCTTAATATTATAATAAGCAAAAAACCGTATTATTTTCCTAGAGATATAAGCTGGGCCATTATCTTTATTTATTTGTGCAGGTATACCCATGATGGCCATAACTTCTTATAAATGTGGGATCACTGAATCAGCTTTTTCTGAGCTTAAAGCAGTTGCCAATTGAAAACCTGAATAAGTGTCAATGGTGTGATGTTCATATTTTAATTTTCCAAATTCTGCAAAGTGGAACACATCCATCTGAAGGATTTCATTTCTTTGAGTACCATTCGGGTTAGTCTCTGCAGGTAGCGGTGTTTGGTTATAGAAAGAGCAAGTAGGGCATCTCTTTATAATCTCCTTAGCTTGTTGCCATGAAATAGAAAACTCCTTCTTTAAACCTTTGCTATTGATGTGATTTTTTTATGAAATTCATAGGCCTGCAACACACTTCCAATCAATAATTGATCAATTTCAGTATTACCTGGTGCTAGAGGACCTGGCAGACCTGTATGGGATCGGATGTGTGTTATGGATATAGGACAAAGCCTATTACTGATTATGCCTTGTACCTAGATAAACAATGAAGTCAATTCTGTATCATCTGGTATAAATTCAGTGGCTTCAATATGCAAGATAATTCTTTGTGCATATTGTGAATCAGTGACTATAGAAGACGTTCCTTAAAATCCCTTAGCACCATAAGAATGGCAAATAATTCTGCCTTCTGGACAGAATTATGAGGGATTTGTTCCACCTTACTCAACTCTTCTGATTTGTAGCCTGCCTTCCCTGATTTATTAGCATCAGTATAAAATGTACGGGTTCCAGTTATTGGAGCATCATGTACAATTCGAGGAAGAACCCAAGAAGTTCTCATTATAAGGTTAAGTCTCTCACTTTGGGGGTACTTGCTATTAATTTCTACCAAAAAATTAGAACATGCTCTTTGACATGGTTCATTGTCTTCCCATAACTTTTTTATTTCATCAGAAGTGAAAAACACTATAATTTCTGCTGGATCTATACTGTTACTTGACAAAGTCTCAGTTTACCTTTTATAATAAATTCAGAGAGCTTTTCCACATAAGTTTTTAATTTTTTACTTGGTTTATGTAGTATAAATATCCATTCTAAAATAATACCTTCTCTATGCATTAAAATTCCTGTAGGAGAAATTCTGGAAGGCATTATGAGTAGAATACAACTAATATTTGGATTCACCTTATCCAAGTGTGCCTCTGGTAATTTTTCCTCAACCATTGTCAGTTCCTTTTCTGCTTCAGCTATTCATTCTCTGGGACTATTCAAATCTTTATCACCATCTAAGGTTTTGTTTAAATGAATTATTAGATCAGGTGTTATTCCAACAGCTGGTTGTAGACTGGAAATCTCTCCTAACAATCTTTGAAAGTCATTAAGAGTCTGTAACTGGTATCTCCTAATTTGTGCCTTTTGTGTTCTAATTTTCTGTAAACCTATTCTGTAACCTAGGTAATTACCAGAATCACCTCTTTGGATCTTTTCAGGAGCAATTTGTAATCCCCATTTAAGCAAGACTTTCTTTACTACTTCAAACATTCTTTCTAAATATCTGTATTTGAATCAGATAACAAAATGTCATCCATGTAATGGATGGCATCTTGAGAAGGTAAAAGTCAATCATTCCTCCACATCCATTCTGGGATTCTTGTGTGTCTGGGTCCCAGGTGCCGATCCCCTCGCTATCCTTTCAGGTTTGTAGCGGGCACCTCCTTCATCCCAGGCAGATGCTGTACCAGAAAGACACCAGCTCACTGTGTCTTTCTTAAGCCTCCCCTCAAGTTCTACAGACATGGAGATCAATTTTATTTTCTGAGGAGAGATTCTGGCTGAGGAGCCTGATGAGAAGACCTGAACTAAGATCAGGATTTCCTTGTAAACCGTGTCCTGAGTCTAAGTGAACGGTGGCAACAGCACCTAACTATGTCACAGGCCTGGGTTACAGCACTGTGTGCCAGATGCTGAGACGCAAGGTGACCCTGGACTTGACTCAAGTGGGCATGTGTAAGGAAACATGCATGTATTCCCACATGAGTTAAAGAAGCAAAGATCATAAGGGAATGGAGCTGTCCTGCTTAACAAGGAGTTGTATTTTCTTTGGCAGCAAGGAAGGACATGTCAAAGGGCACCAGCTATCTAAGACCAAAAACAGTTCAAAGAGCAGAGGTCAGGCATGAAATAAATGTTGCAGAATCCCGGGGTCAGTTAGGAAAGTTGGATTTTATGGTAGAAATCCACAGTCCAGAGTTCTTAGCTTGTCCAGTGTGAATTTAGGTCAGACTCATTCTGACTAGGAGTTTCTTGCTCTTAGCTTGTCTTCTGCAAGCCATGTGGCTCTACCTGGTGGCTCTAGTGGGCCTATGGAGCCTCCTGCGCTTGGTCAGGGAGAGGCAGGTGGTGAGCCATCTCCAAGACAAGCATGTCTTCATCACGGGCTGTGACTCGGGATTTGGGAACCTGCTGGCCAGACAGCTGGACAGGAGAGGCATGAGGGTGCTGGCTGCATGTCTGTCGGAGAAGGGAGCCGAGGAGCTGAGGAACAAGACATCAGACAGGCTGGAGACAGTGATCCTTGATGTCACCAAGACAGAGAGTATTGTGGCAGCCACTCAGTGGGTGAAGGAGCGTGTTGGGAACAGAGGTACCATTGAGATTCCTGTCTATGTCTGTTGGCTTGACTCCCCACTTGAAGGGGTCTCATGATCACACGCCCTGGCAAGATTCCTTCAGTGGGTTGGGGCACTGGAAGTCCCAGAGCCTACTGCTCTCACCTGAACATCACCTGAGCACGTTCTCTCTCTCCAGCCCCTACCTGCTGTCTCCCAAGCTCTCTGGTCTCTGTAAGAAGGCGCCTCTGCAGAGGATTTGCCTCCTCACCTTCCTGTCTGTGCTCTCTCCCCTTCTCTGTGTAGACAATCTAGACTGCTGGATGCTTAGAGCAGGGTCCCTTTGTGGAGCAGAGGATGGACTTCTTCCTGGGGTATCTGGGGCCACTCTTGGATGGATCTCCTTGGTCAGCACCATACTTGCTCTTAAGTGTTACCTGCCATCCTCTGTGGAGGGAGACAAGACTGCTCCTGTGTAGAGTGGCCATGACAAGATTAAGGCGTAACATGGCAAACTATGTACTTGTATGGGGTTTGCTTTGTTGTTGTTTTTTTTTTTTTTTTTTTTTTTTGAGACAGGGTTTCTCTGTGCATCCTTGTCAGTCCTGGACCTCATTCTATAGACCGTGCTGGACTCGCCTCTCAGAGATCCCCCTGCCTCTGTCTCCCGCTTGCTGGGACTATAGGCATGTACCAATACTGCTGGCTGTTCTTCTTTTATTATACCAATAGCAAGAAAGCAAGAGGTATTTAAAGGAATCTAAGAATATATTGAAAATATAATTCTTCATTTAAACACTGGGGAATGTAGTTAAAATAAAATTAACTTATATTATCATTTCTCTGACATAAAATCTGTAAACATTTTGACCAACACAGGACTAAAATATATGAATCCTTTCATTTCAAAATATGATCAATTTTACTACCTCAAGACATCACTTCAAACAATGGTATTCACTGATTTAGGGCCAGTCTTTAACAAATCTCTAAGAACTTAAATGTATCTTGGGGCTGAATACTGGACTCCTTGGCGCATATACCTTTCTCTTCTCTTATTGTTATTATTATTGCTATTATAATTATTTTTTTTGTAAAAGGATCTTGCTTTCATGTCCCATCATTCCCAGCTTGTTTCCTAAGTTATTATTATTTTTTTTCCATAAGCACTGTCTTGGCAAGCTATTTAATTCAATTATCCACAAGCATGAATTTACTGAGATCCTAGAAGTAAAATTTCTTGATTACACATGTTCACCTCAAGAAGGACAGGCATGGATCTGAGTGGAGGAGGCATCTGACTTATTGAGCCGGATCTAAAGTGACCTCCTCTTCTTAAATCAGCCAGTCCCCTGTTCTCTATGCATGGAGGTTAGCAGAGTCCAATGCTGATTGTTGTGTAGCTGATCGTGGATCTTGCAGGGTGGCTCCCTGAAGATCCATCGCCTAGAGACTGGCAGGATGAGTGAGTGTGGCCTGTGGGTGAGTGTGCAGAGAGGGCCCCATTTTCTGGGACAGAGGGTGGAGCTCATGTCCTGTTGTTTGCAGGAGGTGTCATCTCCCCTTTCCTGCTGGTCCTGTGTGGCAAGTGTCCCAAGAATGTGGCTCGATAGATTTTTAAGACCATTTATTTATTTTTTTGGTAATTTCATGGAGTCATTCAGTGAATTTGTATTATATCAATCCAACGCCTCTCTCTTTCCTTTAATTCCTCCCTCACCCTGTTTTATATCCTCCTCCAGGGCTGGAGAGATGGCTCAGTGGTTAAGAGCTTTGCCTGCTCTTCCAAAGCTCCTGAGTTCAATTCCCAGCTACCACATGAGCTCACAACCATCTGTAATGAGATTTGGTGCCCTCTTCTGGTCTGCAGGGATATACCCTCCTCCACAACTTAACATTTTTTTTTTGTAATAGAAGACAAGTTTCATAAGCCGTACAATAGTGATGCTGGACCTGCTTTAGCCATCATTCCTCAAAGCACGAAAGCATCGGGGTGTAGTAATGAGGGGTTCGGGCTGCGTTCCCGGCGCAGAGCCCCTTGTGCCATCCGGCTCCCGGTGTGTATCCGAAATAATTATACAGAAACTGTATTCATTTAAATACTGCCTGGCCCATTAGCTCTAGCCTCTTATTGGCTAACTCTCACATATTTGTTTAACCCATTTCTAATAATCTGTGTGTCACCACGAGTTGTGGCTTACCGGGAAAGATTCAGCGTGTGTGACCTGGGAGCTTCACGGTGGCGGCTCTCTCTAGCTCTGTCCCCTTCCCAGTATCCTGTTCTCTTTCTCCTGTCTATCTAAGTCCTGCCCTATCAGAAGGCCAAGGCAGTTTCTTTATTAACCAATAAAAGCAACCCAAATACAGAAGGACCATCCTACACCATTTCCCCTTTTTCTATTTAAACAAAAAAGAAAGGCTTTCATTTTAACATAGTAAAGTTACATATAACAAAACAGTTGTCAAGCAAGAATTACAGTTACCACCTATTTTATCTTTTATCATGACAAAGGAAAACTATAACTATCCATTCTTCAACTCCATCAAAGACTCCAGAAGGACAAGATATTACCTAAGTAAACAAGTAATAAGCAACCTCTAAACTCTAAAAATGACAGAGACATCTCGCTGCCTGTACAGTCACCCAAAGCTCCTTTGTACCGTTGGGCATCCATCTTCAGCCTACAGGCCCATAGTATCCAGCAGACTTTTCCATGAAGCAGGAAAATTTAAAGACAGTTAAGTCACTTTCTTCTGTATCCTGCAGAATGTCTCGCAGACTCTTTCATGAAGCAGGAACCCTGAAGGATCATCTCACCTTTAGGCAAGTTTAGCAGTCCTCTCTCTGTGGGTTCTTTGTGTCCAGTCTATGCAACAGTCCAGGCAAGAGCACTTTCTTGCCCAAATGGCAAACCAACTCCATAAGGAGTCTCCTTGATGCCCGTCTTCCTCTTGAAGTAGCTGGAGCTGCCAGGAGCAGACATGTCTCATTGTCATGAAAAGTCATAAGTTATTAAAATATTTAAATGCTATATTCTGTTGTCTTTGAAAGATATGAAGAATGTCTATCTAACTGAAATATACCTCTATATATCTAGAAAATCTAACTAACATGACTACAAGCTTGACTATATCAATGATTATCTATTAACAACCTATATTTCCTAATTATACATTACATTTTTAAATGAACTACACAATCACAATACCTTAATCAAGGTCAGAAATATAACAAGATTGACCTTAAATTTATATCAATAAGGCAAAATTTATACCAATGTAAATTATCCATATCTATATCATCTCCCCCTTTAAATTTAAATTTAAAGAACATTTAGAAACAATATTTGGGAATATGGGCGTAGTTACTTCTCTCCAAACTTCTTCCTGCTGTATGGGGGCGCTGTCAATCAGGTCTTTTATGGTGTATCCTGTTCATCTCAGTCACCAGTCGAGTGAAGTAATTTTTTGAAGGTGTTCACAGTGACCTTTCAGGAAGGCGTGGTCTATGAAACCACACTGGTGTAGAAGGAATCCACAGGGTCTTTTCCTCTGTGAAAACAAAAGAAGAACCTCCTTTCCAAAGCACTATATCCTTAGTCCCAAATTTTGAAGCCATTATGTCTTTATGATAATATCCATGCTGGTTTAGCTTAGCAGCCCAGACAATGAAACGTCTCTCTGTACTTAGCTCCTTTACAGTCAAAAAATTCAAAGAAAACACAATAAAATACATAATCCAGACATTCTGTGAATTTTCCATTTTTACGTGGCTTATTTTTTTTAATCTATGACTATCTGCATTCTGTCTCTTTAAAGACTTTACCTTTTTTTTATATTTAAGTATTTTTCTATACTCCTTTTCTTTACTCTCCCAAGCCTACGTACTTTATCTAATAGTATGACCCATTTAGAGGTCTTTCATGTCTGAATCTGTCCTATTGTAAATCTGTAATTCTTTACTATCCAGGAGCACTTCTTAAAAGGTTAAGCAGTTCTTAAAAACTTAAGTTGCACTTTGTAGGGGTTCTAAGGTACTGCCTGTTTCCTGCCCAGTCTAAACCTTAACTGTGCTTTTATTATGATAATTACGATCCTGCCTGAGATTAGCACAGTTCAGCATGGCGGGGCAGAGCCAGAGCTGCTCCTGCCTCAGAGCCATTCGTGCCCCTGAGCCGAGCACAGTTCCAAGCATACAGCAGTCCACATTTCCTTCAAGCAAGCCAGAGCACTTTAGTCAGAAACCCCATGCAAATAATCTGTCTCCAGCGGGAGCCAGAGATGATGCCGGCAGCATAGCCCAGAAAGCCGGCATTTTAAAACCGCCGCAGCTTTTTTACTGTTGCAGATGCTGGGTGAGGAAATTTTCTCTGCGGCACCCTGCTAGCAAACAGCAAAACTCTGTTAAACTCTGTATTCTTTTTGAAGCTCTCTCAGATTTTCAGTCAGAAAACCACGTTGGGCATCAATCTGTAGTAATGAGGGGTTTGGGCTGCGTTCCCAGTGCAGGGCCCCTTGTGCCATCTGGCTCCTGGTGTGTACCCGAAATAATTACACGGAAACTGTATTCATTTAAATACTGCCTGGCCCATTTCCCCACATCTACTCCGACCAGGACTTTTAGTCCATATCTCTCAAACTCCACTAAGATATCAGCTCTGCCTTTTGCCCTTTCCCTTTCCTGTCTTGTCCTTTCCTCTGCTCCCTCGCCTGCAAAGTGTTATTAACCTATAAGATGCAAACACCGTTCCCACACGTCCAGATTAACAGTGGCATAATATGTCTTCAACATCTGTTCTGGTTATTAGCAAACTCAATGTAGCTGGTTGTCCATTCTCAGGGAGGGAGCTGTCAGGAATCAAAGGAAGAGGGAGCCATGCTTTCAGGGAAGGGTAGCCCCAGCCCACAGACACCATGCTGTTAACTGTATTTTACTCTCCATCCAATGCCTGTCCATGTGGCCTTACCCAGTGCAATGTGATTTTAGTCATAAATAGACCTGTATAATGTAATTCTTTCTTCTTCCCAGGACTCTGGGGCCTGGTCAACAATGCTGGCTATGCTTTCTTTGCTATCAATGAGTGGATGAACAAAGAAGATTTTGCCAAGATCCTGGATGTGAACCTGTTGGGCATGATCGAGGTGACTCTGAGCTTGCTGCCCTTAGTGAGGAAGGCAAGGGGCCGAGTGGTCAACGTCTCCAGCGTCATGGGTAGAATGTGTTTCTTTGGTGGTGGCTACAGCATCTCCAAGTATGGTGTAGAGGCCTTCTCAGACTCCCTCAGGTAATGGAGAGTCATGGCGTCCTATAAAAAAACCTTCAGCAGGGTTTTGATTTGATAGCAGCCTTTCAGAAACCCTCATGAAGAGTTTTCAATCCTGTTTGGGGGACCCTCTTACCTTTGCCTCTCTGGAATAAGGTGATCATTTCTTGTGAAGCCCCTTGCCATACCCCTGGTAAAGGACCAACCCCTGGGTTCATTTACCCTTGTCCTGTCCTGGATGTTTGCCCTGTGTACAACCAGGAATCGTTGAGGTGGCACTGGCCTTGGCCAAGAGTCCAGATGTTCACCCTCTTTGATGCCCAGGTGGGGATGCTGTGGAAGTGACTGAGCATCATATTCAATACGACCGTGCTTCTGAAGCTATGTTAAGGTCCACAATTCTCATATCCTAGCGTGCCAAGATGTTTGACCCTGATAAACAAACAACTCAACAACAACACCTAAAGCCCCAGCACCTGAGAGAGAGAGAATAGAGAGAAAAAGAGAGAACACGGGCAGGACAGACAGAGTATTAGCAGTAGTGACTGCGTTAATCACCAGGTTAGTGGAGGGCCCTGCAGCATGGGTCTGAGGTGAGGGCTGGACTTGGGCTTCCTGGATAAGAAAATGTTAACAGACCAGGCCCAGTGTGACATTTGCAGAGTGCCTTCAGTGCTGCGTCATCCTGGAGCAAAAGACAGGTCAGCCCTGGCAGCCGTGGGTCTGTGCAGAGGCTGAGGGTTGAATATACACAATGCAGTGGCAGCTCAGCCATCTGAAGCTGTGGCATCACTGTAGCGAAGGGGGTTCGATTTCCTGCTAGCTGCAGGACAAGAAGATCTCAAGTTGGAGTCCTACAAATACTTATACAGAATAGCTCCCTGAACGCATCTGAAGGAGCCAGGCAAGAAATGGTCTGAGATTTCCTGATACAGTAGTAGTTGAAGGCAGGGGCCAGGAGTGAGGGGAGCTGATTTAGGCAAGCCTGGTGAGCCATGTGACTCTTTATGGACAGAAGTCCTCCTTGGTGTCATTGGACAGAAATATCTAGATTTAGAGCAGTGAGCTGTATACAGTAAATAATAGGAGTGACACTCCACAGCCCAGAAACAGTGTACTTGTCTGTTGCTGGGTCCTAAGTGCTCCCTCCGGGAAGGGGTTGAGAAGGCCTGGTGTCAGTGGCATAGATACTGGGAGTCAGGTAAAAGGGAAACAAACAACATACTCATTTATTCAGCAATGGGGAGAGCTGTATATACCCTCCTCCCAGCTCCTAGGCTGTATTTTGATCTGTTGGATATTCATGCTCACCCCTGATAAACCAGGCAAATCAGGACATCTCACAGCTATCGTGCTACTTAATTTGTGTTTTAATAAATAAAGCTTTCCTGAGGATAAGAATGTAGAGCTAAGCCACCTGAGGCCAGGTACAGGTGCCAGACACCTTTAATCCCAGGACTCAAGTTCACTCTGGGCAACACAAGATTGAGTCTGTCTAAAAAGAAAATAGAGCTCACACAAAGATCCTCTCTGCCTTCTGGTTTTATGTGCCTTTATTTCCAGCATGAGCGAGGTAGAGACAGGAGGAATATGGCTGTGTAGAGAGAGGTAAATGCAGTAGGAAGAGATGAGAGCTCGTGCAGTCTGAGGTGGAGAGCATTGTAGTCCACAGTCACATTAAGGATAGAATTTCCCCTTTGATGGTCTGAGCCTTGGTAGAGGTAAAAACTCTCTAGTGGCTTGGCTGCTTTGCTTTGCTGATCTTCAGCTTGAACCCCAATATCTGTGTCTGGGCTTTTATTATTTGCTCTACAGACAGCACCCTTTGCTAGGCCCTTAGGAAGCATCACTTGGTCTGCCCATTGGTCAGGCAAAATCAGAACCTCTCACAGTGCCTGTGCTACTCTCAGCCTTGTATGCCTTTATCTACCTTTTTTTTTTTTTAATTATGTGGTCACGCAGCGGGAGCCAGAATTCTTTGCTCAGGCCTTGTTGATCCTGCCTCGAGGGGCTCAGCAACTGGACTTTGCCTTGCTGTCTTAGACTGGCCTGCTAACAAGCTGCTACCCTTCATTGACCTCCATTCCTCAAAGAGCATTCATCCCTGGAAAGCTTCCAGGGCCGGGAGACAGAGCTGCAGCCTTTTGGATTTCAGATATCCAGGCATGCATAGCCTCCTGCAGAGGTCTGAGAGAAGGATGCATGAGAGCCATTAATACCTGAAGAGTCCCCATGGTTGCTGCCTGCTACTCTTGAATATGCTGCAGGAACCATTTAAAAAGAATAAGGATTAACAGTGTCACGCTGCCAATTAAGGCATATGTGAGCACCCAGGAGGGATCAAATAGCCTTTCTATATTATACCAAACTTTTTCACAAAATGAAGAGTCCAAAGCTATAACCTCTGCCCTTTTCTGATTTAACAGAACAATTTCATGTGTCTGTTGAATAAGATTGCAGAAGTAAGCATAATGGTCCTGCATGGCACATGCCTTGAGATCCTTGAAGGCGACATCAGAAATCTGTTTGGAGTAGACTTGATGGCCAATCTGTGCCTGATGGACAGGACAGACAGAGTTCCCTCATCCAGTGATTATTTCAAGGGTCAATGGAACACTAATTATAAGGTTTGTTCATGCTTGAGCATCTGCCTGACCATCATAAGCTGTTTTCCAGCTACAAAAGGGGGCCAGCTCTGGCGCAGCTTTGAGGGGACTACAATAATCAAAGTAAGTCTGTAGTTGCATTGCCCATTGAGTGAGAAGATTTTGAAGTAAGATGAATCCTGGCCTGACTCATTAGCTGCCTTCTGGATGAGAGAAAGTTCAATTGGGCTAGTTGGTTAATGGCATTTTGTCCCAGATTGAGGAGAAAGGCTGCCATCAAGGCCAGGTGGACACTGAGGCATCTCAATCCAAGGGTTGCAGGGCAAGAATAGCCTCAACTGGCAGGAGGAAATCTGATGGGGAAGTGGCACATGAGGTCTTAACTGTGCCCTTGCTCTCCTTAGTATGTATTCCGGGTCTCTGTCTGTCTCCTCATCATTGGATGTCATAGAGAGATCACACATGGAAAGGGAGGGGGTGATGGAGAGGTTATCCATTTTGTAGAGGGAGCTACCAGGTGAGCTACAGTCAAAGAAAAGACAGGAGTCAACAGGGGTGGAAAATTGTGTCAGGCCTTTATGATTCATGATTATTGGGGCCTTCCATGGATTTTTCTGGCCACGGCCACACAATGTCTCCAGATGACAAGCCAAGCCTTGGTTCCACCTTCTGTGGGGGACAGCACTTATGGGGAGGCATGGGGCAAATCAAAGCAGAAAAAATATGCCTTCCTAACCAGATGGGCAGACAAACATTACAGACAACACAATAAATAAGTAAATAAGGAAAGAAAGTGGATCTCAACATGTTCCTGCTGGAGGAACTGAGAACACAAACATCGAGGGGCCTTCTTGGGGGTGCTGTCCAGTGCCACAAATGAGGAGCAGGAGATGACCAGCACCTGTTCTGGTGTCAGTCTCTTGGCTGCCGTGGTGGAGGGGTGACAAGGACAGCATCAATGGCATAGGCTTTGGGAGTCAGGCAAAAGGCAAACAGCACTGCTTTATTCAGCAATGAGCAGAGCCTTCTATAGCCTCCTACCAGCACTGAGGCTGCATTCTGATCTATTGACATTGCGTGGTCAGCTCTCATTGGCTAAGAACCTTCAGAACCTCTGATAGCACCTGTCCTAGGGCCTTAGGCAGCATCACATGGATGCCCTTCATTGGCTAGGCATGATCAGGACCTCCTTGAGAGCCTGTAGCTAGGACTTCCGGCAGACTGCAGATTGGCTCATCTCTAGACTTTGCAATCCTTATTTTCCTACACTTTCCAAAAGTTTCGTCCCGAACTGCTGCACATAGCAGACCCAAACCTTCTTGAACTTTCCTCACAACAGGCTCCTGATGTTGTGTTGTATTGTTAAATGTTTTCTTTTCCTCCAAACATCTAAAGTCAATGACATTTGTCTTCTATCTTACAGGAGGGAGCTGTCCTATTTTGGGGTGAAGGTGGCTATTGTAGAGCCTGGAGGCTTCAAGACTTCTCTGAACGACAGGCAATCATCAATTATCAAGAGGCTGTGGGACCAGGCCAGTACAGAGGTCAAAGAGATCTATGGAGAGAATTTTTTACAGTCCTGTGAGTGACCTTTAGGAACCGAGATAAAGTCTTGTCCTAAATCCTGAGTCTCTGCTTTCTGTCACTGCTCCACAGCCTAATCCAGACTGTCTTTCTCACAGTGCAGAAGTTAAGTCCCCTTTCCTTGGGAGACTGTGGGATTCTGCTCACACAAAGACATTCTGGCTTCTAGTACATGGGGCTCTGTCTTATATGAACCCCTCATATTCTCACAGATGCAAATGAAGCCAGGGGTGGGAGACCACTGCTTTCCATAAGCTTGGGTTAGTCTCTGGTGTTGGGTGAGATCTTCCAGCCATTCAGCCAGACAGTTCTCTGAACATGGACACCGGGGGCTGAGTGTGCACAGTTCTTTCTTGAAACTTGGTTGTATCCTCCTGAGCACCTGGGACAGGCTAGACTTGGGCGTGGCTTCTGATTTGGACACATGGGTTCTAGACAGGGTTTCTTCATTTAGTCGTTGAGAAGGGGTGGTGGGATGTGGAGGTGACCAGAATAATGTCTTGTTCTCTGCAGACCTGCGAACAGTGACGTCATTGGTGGAAACATGCTCAGAGGACCTTACTTTGGTGACGGACTGCATGGAACATGCATTGACTTCCTGTCATCCTCGCACCCGGTACTCAGCTGGCTGGGACGCTAAGCTCTTGTACCTCCCCCTAAGCTACCTGCCCACCTTCCTATCAGATGCCCTCTTCTACTGCACCTCACCAAAGCCTGCCCAGGCCCTGTGAAATCTGCCCTTGTGCAGAGTGGGGAGGTTAGGTGGATGGAGGGAGGTGATGGCACTAGGGGACATTGTTCACCATATTTTTGAAATCATTCTGCTTTCACACTGCTCCAGACCAGTGAAGTCCAGAGGAAAGAGCCAAATTATTCACCAATGAACAGGGATACAAAGGTGCTGGCAGTAACCTCTTAAGTTAGTTAACTTCCCATGAGTCTGTGCATCATGGCTGATTGTGAGAATCCACAGAACTGGGGGGTTA
>PVIU01020881.1:0-32937 GCA_004026605.1 Ondatra zibethicus | reverse complement strand
TTATAATTTCTCAAGCATTGGCCGCTTTGGAATGTGGATCCTCACCCCAGATATGGCTTTCTGCCTTAAAGAGCACCTAGCTTTGTTTCACATAGCCTTTGCACCCCAAGGGACTTCCAGACCCATTGCACTGGGAAAGGTATGTGGCAAAACGGAAGGTCTCTGGGCACAGGGTGTAAGGCTTGAGCACTGCACTTGTAGCCAGATAATGCTGGTCACAAGAAGAGCAAGTCTGAGTGCATATGGGTAGGTGCCCTAGATCCTATCTCTGTGTAAAAGGCACCGGATGGGTCTGTTACCCTCTGGGCGGAGGACGCCTGGATGAATGATAGTACATATGTCCTACATTTTAACAGAGATCAGACCTCTACTCTTACCTGCTGCCTTGGAATTTAAACTAAAATGGGGAATGGCAGGGAGCCATACGCTTGCATCCTCGCAGTTTGGATGTAAACAAATTCCATATATGGCAATGCTTCAGGACTGAGCGTCCAGGCGCTTCCCGCATGCGCAAATAACCTGAAGTGTCCCTAGCCAATCCCGAGAATTCTGGTGCCAGCAGGACTTAGCAGCCAATCAAGGTGCGAGTTGCGTCATATCTCCCTATATAAGCAGCCGCCATGTTAGACCTCTCCCTCTCTCGCCTCCACTCTCCCTTCAACCTAGAGGCTCTCTTGCCTCTCGTTTTTTCCTCAACCGAGTGCTCTCCAATAAAGCGTGATTGGGAAGAATCCTGAGTCTGGCTGTTCATTCTGCTGGTCGGGGTCAGCCAGACAGTCCCATACCAGATGGCTACTGATATGAGACAGAAACTCTGAATGTTTCTTTAACAACAAGTTTGTATTTAGAGAAGTACAGAGCCATTCTCCAACTCAAAAACCAGCTATGTGTGTGTGTGTGTGTGTGTGTGTGTGTGTGTGTGTGTGTGTGTGTGTTTAAATGTATGTGTATCCATTACCTGACCTCATAAATCATATTCCTTTTTCTCGATAATCCTTGTTGGATAGTTATTTTTTCTTCTGTCTGCATTTAAACATCCAAGGTCTCTTAAATTTTTTGAAGCTGTGTATTTTTCCTGTAAAGATAAGAGCAGAACCCTGCCCCACCCCTATATGCCTTACTTACCACCTGTATGGTTGTTACTGTTGTGTATGAGCTGTCATATTTGTGGGACTAGTGGCCACCACACACAAACCATCAGACACTCATACATGCCAGACCACCGCCCACACACACACACAGGGGATTCACTCCCAGTGGGACTAGGCCACCCATGCCTACACACCAGGGCCAGGATTTTTATATCCAACATGTTGGGTGCCACCTGTTGAAATAACCAGGCTAGCTAAGGCTAGAACAATTAAATTTTATTTAGTATAAGGAAAAAAAAAACTCAAAAAACAGAAAAACAAGAAATCCAAGTTCAGCAATATCCTATGGGAAAAGGCAGAGAGAGAGAGAGAGAGAGAGAGAGAGAGAGAGAGAGAGAGAAAGAGAGAGAGAGAGCACCTGGAGGTGCACAAATTTTAACTTGTGTTCCAGGGAAGCCACACCTTAACTAAGACCAACCTCTTAAAGTTGATTGGTTAAGAAGGTTCCCCATTATTTTAATTTCATCAGTAGTAAAAGGTAATATAATCTCGTTTGGGTCTAAAACTACTACTTAATGAAGTCTCAATTTTTCTTTTATAATTAATTCAGAGACTTTTCCCATATAAGTTTTTAATTTTTTACTTGGTTTATATGATAAAAAGTGCATTCTAAGATAATATTTTCCATTTGAATTAAAATTCCTGTAGGGGAAATTCTGGAATGTAATATCACTAGAATGCAATTAAGATTTGAATTTACCCTATCCACATATGCCTCCTATAATTTCTCTTCAATGATTGTAAATTCTTTTTAACTGCTGCTGCTAATTCTCTGGGACTATTTAAGTCTTTATCACCATCTAAGGTTTTGTTTAAACAAATTATTAGTTCAGATGTTATCCCAAGAGCCAGTTGTAGACTGGAAATGTCTCCTAAAAATCTTTGAAAATCATTAAGAGTCTGGAATTGGTCTGTCTTAATTTGTGCCTTTTGTGTTCTAATTTTCTGTAAATGTATTTTATAACCTAGGTAATTGAAAGAATCTCCTCTTTGTATTTTTTCAGGAGCAAATTCTAGTCCTCATTAAGCCAAAACTTTCTTTACTTCTTCAAGCATTCTTTCTATAAAATCTACATTTGTATCAGATAGCAAAATGCCATCTATGTAATGGTAAATTATAGATATATGAAATTGATTACTCATTTTTTTCCAGTGGCTGACTTACAGGGTGGGACTATTTAGCATTTTCTATGGGAGGATGGTCAACTGATATCACCTAGTATGTTTAGAATTATTATAAGTAGGCACTGTGAAAGGGAATTTTTCTCTGTCCTTTTCTTGTAAAGATATAGTGAAGAAACAATCCTTTAAAACAATAACTATAAGAAGTCATCCTTCAGACAATAGGGAAAGCAAAGGAATTCCAGATTATAGAGGCCCATAGGTGGAATTCCCTTGTTCGCAGATCTTAGATCTGTCACCATTCTCATTTTCCAGGTTTCTTTTTAACAACAAATATAGGAGAATTCCAAAGGCTGGTTGATTCTTCAATATTTTGAGCATGTAGTTGCTGCTGTACCAGCTGTTCTAAAGCCTGCAGTTTGTCTTTTGTAAAAAGCCATTGTTTAACCCATATTGATTTCTCAGTTAACCATTTTAAAGGTAGGACCATTGGTACCTCTAAAGGTTTTCTAGTTGCTTTGTCTTCTTGAATATACTGAATGATTGGTGACCTTTGTGTACAGTAACTTATAATATCCTTCCCAGAAACTAATGTTTTTGGGACTGCAAGAATATTAATTTGGGTATTTCATTGCTTCAATAGGTCATGATTCCATAAGTTCCAAGAAATCCCACTGGTATCTTATATGCTACTGGTTGAAACAGTTCCTACAACACTCATTCACCTTTGCCATTTCTCTACAACCAGGGCACATCACCATCCTATTTATTCCAGCAGTTAATCACCCTTTTCATGGTTAATTCCGTTCATAGGGCTGAAAATAACCATCTATTTTTAATCCCAGCAACCTGCTTTCTCAGCTCCTTCAAGAAACAGATGCCTAAAGTCTTCAGTATTACAGTTAACTGAATGCTTGTTACTCAACCAATACCTGCTGTTAAATGTTAGCCTACCACTCACAACTCTCCCCTTCACCCCACCATTCCATGCACACAGGAAGTAGCCAGACTTCAACCAAGGCCCCTATACACAAATAGCTTGGAATATTCAGGTGTTCTGTAGGCAGAGACTGCTTGTGTTCCCTAGGTGCCGAGAGCCAAAATAATTACACAGAAACTGTATTAGTTACATCACTGCTTGTCCTATCAGCTTGGGCTTCTTATTGGCTACCTCTTACATCTTGAATTAACCCATTTCTATTAATCTACATATTGGCACAAGGCTCATGATTTATCTGGCCTGTTTCTTTTTTGGCAGCTACATAGTGTCCCTCTGACACCACCTTCATTCCTCCTCTATCTGTTTCAATTCCTGCCTTGCTCTATTCTGACTTTCCATCGGCCAAAACAGCCTTATTCATTAACCAATATAAAAGCAACACAGATACAGAAGGACTCCCCATACCATTTCCCCTTTTCTCTTCCTTAAACGGAGATTTTAATTTTAAAATAGTACAATTACATACAATAAAATATTTATTAGGTAAGAATTATAGTTAAAATATTTATTTCATTTACATTTGTCAAATTAAAGAAAATACTCTATCATCTATTCTATCTTTGTGAGTCTAAAGTTTTATATCTATCTTATCTTTCAAAATTATAACTATCTTCCTTCAAATCCATCAAAGACTCCAGAAGGATATAACATTACCCAAGTAAACAGGACGACCATTGTAAGAAACTTCTAAAACTCTAAAATTGACAGAGATATCTTGCTGCCTGGACAGTAACACAAAGTTCTTCTGTAACATTGGGCATTCATCTCCAACTTACAGGCTCATAGTATCTGGCAGACTTTTCCATGAAGCAAGAATTTTGAAAGACTGTTTCATCTCTATTGGCAGTTTATTAGTAACTTTCTTCTGTATCCTGCAGAATGTCTGGTAGACTATTTCATGAAACAGGAACCCTGAAGGACTGTCTCAAGTTTAGGCAAGTTCAATAGTCATTTTTCTGTGGGTCCTGCATGTTCAGTTCATACAACATAATATCAAGCATTCCAGGCAAGAGAAGTTTCTTGCCCAAATGCCTAATAAACTCTGTAAGGAGACTTTTCGAGGACCATCATCCTTTTGACATAAATTGGTGCTGCCATGAGTAGATGTATCTCATTGTCATGAAAATTCCTAAGTTCTTAAAACATTTTAAATGCCATATATTATTAGTCTTTGAAAGGTTTGAAGAATGCCTATCCATCTGATATATATCTCTGTACATCTAGAAAATGTAACTAATATGACTACAAGCTTGACTATTATAGATAACTATCTTTTATCCTGTATTTCTTAATTATACATTACATTTTTAATGAGCTTCACACACACAGTTCCTTAATCAAGAGCAGAAATATACATATAACAAAATTGACCTTAAATTTGTATCAATAGACCAAGATTCATACCAATGCAAGTATACATCTCTATAGCATATTCCCCTTTAAATGAAAACATACATTTAAAAACAATCATTTAGGGAGTTTGGGCATTGTTCTATAGACTATTTTCTGATAATTGGGGGTACTATTAATCATTTCTTTTATGGGGTATCCAGTGTGATAGGTCCATCTCAGCCACACGTCCTGAAGGTGACATTGATGATGAACAATCTGTGTCATTACTTCAAGGGGTCTTATTTTGTGGGGCCCAAATTATATCAGGACCTGTACCTCTAGGCCTGTGGGACAAAGAAAAGCCTGGCTTGAGTTTGAAGGATAGTCTCAAAGCAACCCAGTGAGTATGAGACAGCAAAATCTAGGTAGATACCCCTCCAGCCAGAAGGAGGGCCTAGCTGTCTCTCATTGACTGGAGGTACCCCTATATCACATGATGTCACTTAAGCTATATAAACTCATACTTACAGTAATAAACTGAGCTCCTGCTCTGACTTGACTCCCTATCATGTCTGATTGTCTGGCATCATGAGGCTGTGGATCTGATTTCCCTGAATTGTGGGGCTGCAGAATAGGCAGGTAGCACACTCACCATTCCCTGGGGAATAAAGCTAAGGAGGACTGACATTATTTGATCAAACCACATTAGTCTGGAAGAAATCTACAGATTCCTATCCTATGTGGAAACAAAAACAGAACCTCTTTTCCAAGGCAACATATCCTTAGACCCAAATTTTGAAGTCAGCATACCTGTAAAAGATATATGTTGGTTTAGCTTAGTAGCCTGTACAATGAAATGTCTCTCTGTACTTAGCTCATTCACAATTGATGAGGGATTTCGCTCTGTATGATATGCTGTGATTACTATTAATGAATAAATAAACTTCTTTGGGCCTATAGCAGAGCTATATGGGAATAGAGCTAGGCAGGGAAAACTAAGCAGAATTCTGGGAGAAAGGAGGTAGAGTCAGAGAGAAGCCATGAAGCCCCACCAGCACCAGACAGAACTTTACCAGATAAGCCACAGCCATGTGACAATACACAGGTTAATAGAAATGGGTTAAATTAATATGTAAGAGTTAGCCAATAAGAAACTAGAGTTAAAGGGCCAAGCTATGATTTAAATAATTTAGTTTCTGTGTGATTATTTTGGGGCTAAGTGGCTGGGAACTAACTAGCGGCCTCTTTACTACAAATTGGCACCCGTGTGGTCAACTAAAATCCACTCAAAAACCTGAGATAGCTTGAAGGTGAATTCTAGATACAGAAATACAGAGTTTATTACAGCTTTTTACTGTTTTCTGGTAGTGTGCCACAGCTTCTTTAAGAAAGAACTTCCTGACTCAGCAGTAGCAAAAAAAAAAAAAAAAGAACAACAGCAACAACAACAAAAAAAAACCTTTCTGTTTTGAAATGTCAGCTTCTGGGCTTTGCTGCCAGTGCATCCTGTGGCTCTTTCAGGGGATTGAACATTTGGATGGGGTTTGTGAGTAGCATGCTGTGGCTTGCTTGATGGCAACATAGACTGGCTGTGTGCCTAAAAATGGGGCTGTGAGCACGGCTCTCAGAGGCAACAAACAGATCTGCAAGGTCAGACTGGGCAGAGAAAGCCGAAAGTACTATATTTCCCCTAGTGATGGCACAGCTTAAGCGTTAAGATGTGCTTAGCATTTTAAGAAGTGGTCCTGGACAGTAAAGAATTACAGATACACAATAGAACATATTCAGACATAAAAGAATACTAAATGGGTCACAGTGTTGGATAAATGTGGTAGGCTTGGGTGTGAGAAGAAAAAGAGTATAAAGAGTTAGAAAAGAAGTAAATATTTTTTTAAAAAATGAAACAAAGTCTTTTAAGAGACAGAATGCAAACATAGATTAAAGGAGTAAAGATAATAAAATAAATATTTAAATGTAGTAGATTAAGAAAAGCCATGGAAAGATGGAGAATGCACAGAGAGTCTGTATTATGAATATTATTGTGTTTTATTTGAACTTTTTGACTGTGAAGGAGCTAAGTACAGAGAGACATTTCATTGTACGGGTTGCTCAGCTAAACCAACATATATATCTTAAAGGTGTCTTGATTTCAAAATATGGATCTAAGAATATGTTGCTTTTGAAAAGAGGTTCTTCTTTTGTTACAACAGAGGATGAGAACCTGTGGAATTCTTCCAGACTAGTGTGGTTTGACGGACCAAGACCCTATCAAAGGTTGCCTTGAGCACCCCTCAAAAAACTACTTCGCCTAATAAACAGCAGGAAGAAGTTTGGAGAAATATTACACACATATTCCCAAATATTGTTTGTAAATGTTTCTTCACATTTAAAGGGGGATATGCTATACAGATGATAACTTTGCATGGGTATGGATCTTGCTCTATTGATACAATTTTAAGGTCAATTTTGTTTTATATGTATATTTCTGCTCTTGATTAATGTATCATGTTTTTGCATCTCATTTAAAATGTAGTATATGATTAAGAAATATATGTTAATAGATAATCATCTGTAATTATCAAGTTTGTAGTCATGTTAGTTAGGTTTACTAGATATATAGAGATATATTTCAGTTAGGTAGGTATTCTTCAAATCTTTCAGAGACCTTCAGAATATTGCATTTAAAATGTTTTAAGAAGTTAGGACTTTTCATGACATGAGACACATCTGTTCCTGGTAGCACCAATTACTTCAAAAGGAAGATGGGCATCAAAGAGGATCCTAACAAAGTTTGCTAGCCATTTGGGCAAGAAACTCCTCTTGCCTGGACTGTTTGATGGTGGACATGCAAGACCCACAGGGAAATGCCTGCTGAACTTGTTTAAAGGTGAGATGATCCTTTGGGATTCCTGCTTTATGAAAGAGTCTGCTTGACGTTCTGCAGGACACAGAAGAAAGCAACTGATACACTTTACCATTACAAGGCAGAACAAATTTTCAAATTTTCTGCTTCATGAAAAAGTCTGCTATATACTATGGGCCTATAAGCTGAAGATGTATGCCCCAATGGTACAGAAGAATTTTGGGTGACTATACAAGTAGTGAGATGTCTCTGTCAATTCTAAAGTTTTGGAAGTTGCTTATAATGAACTTATTGTTTACTTAGGTAATATTATATACTTCTGGAGTCTTTGATGAAGATGAAGAATTCATAGTTATAGTTTTCCTTAGTTATGATAAAAGATAATATATATATATATATATATAGTGTAACAGTAAATTTTGCTTGATATCTGTTTTGTTATATGTAATTTCACTGTGTTAAAGTTAAAACCATCCTTTTCTATTGAAACAGAAAAAGGGAGGAGATATGGGATTTTCCTCTGTATGCTGTGATTACCATTAATGAATAAAGAAACTGCTTTGGGCCTATGGAAGAGCTATAGGGAAACAGAGATAGGTGAGGAAAACTAAATGGAATGTTGGAAGAGAAGTGCTGGAGTCAGAGAGAAGCCATATAGCCTCATCGGATACAGATGGAATTTTACCCAGTAAGCCACAGCCACATGGTGATACACAGATTAATAGAAATGGGTAAAATTAATATATAAGAGTTAGCCAATGAGAAGCTAGAGCTAAGGGACCAAGCAGTGATTTAAATAATACAATTTCTGTGTGATTATTTTGGGGTTAAGTGGCCGGGAACTAACTAGTGGCTTCCCTACTACACACAGTCAAAATTGTAAAGAAAACATAATAATATACATAATCTAGACTGTATATTTTCAATCTTTATGTGGCTTATTTTTCTTTACTCCTTTAATCTATGACTGTCTGTACTCTGTATCTTTAAAGACTTTGTTTTTTTTTTTAAAAATTTGCTTTTTAAAATAATAATAGTCTACATTCTTTTTCTCTCTCTTTCAGCCTATGTACACTTTTAGAGCACACTGTGTCTCTTTAAGGGGTCTTTAATATGTAAGTCTTTCCTATTGCATATCTGTAATCCTCTATTTGCCATAAGTGCTTTTAAAAATGCTAAGTGGCATGGCTAGGAATAAGGCTGCTTTGCCTTTTGGCTCTGCACAGTCCAACATGGCAGAGGTCCATGCAGCACCATCTCTGCAAGCCATGCTCACTGTCCCATTTCCAGGCACACAGTAGGTCTATGTAGCCATTAAGCAAGCTGTATCACTCTTCTCATTAACCCCATTCAAATCTTCCTTCTTTTGAGAGACCAAGAGCTGTTTGTGCAACTATCACGAACCAGGAATTCTTTTTAAAGGATCCGTGTAGTTTTTGATGCTACTGATGAGTCAGGAAGCCTTTTCCTAAAGGAATTATGCCTCTTTTTGCTTCTACCAAACAGAACAAATCTGAAAAAATTACAACTAGCAAGCAGTCATTCTAAACTCTGTTCTTTTGTGTCTAGAAATTCTGTTCAAATGTTCTCAGGATTTTTGGAGATGTAGTTGGCCTACATTGGTCCCCAATTGGAAGTGGAGACTGTTCATTTGTTTCCTGACTGTGCTGACACAAATAATACAGAAACTATATTAATTCCAATACTGTTTGGTCAAAAGCTTAACTATATATCAAGTTATCTCTTACATCTTCAATTAACCCATTTCTATTATTTTATGTATTGCCATGAGGCTCGTGGTTTACTGGCAAGGTTCCGGGGTGCATCTGTCTTCTTCAGCAGTTACATGGCATCTCCCTGACTCCACCTGCTTTCTCCCAGTATTCAGTTTATTTTTCCTACCTACCTCTATTATGCCCTGCTGCAGCGCACAACACCCGTCTGCGCTCTAAGCGCTACCATACAGTTTGTGAGCTTCAGGCAAGGGGCTGGAGGTTGTAACACACAAAGACACAGAGAGACAGCACAGACAGAAAGACAGAGACAGAGAGACAGAGGCATGAATCTCTAGACACTGGTAAAAAGCCCTTTATTCAATAGCACCGTGGAGGCTTATATGCCCAACAGTCAGGTGGGCCAACAGGTGAAAACCTTATCCTCTGATGCTCAAGGCGACATGTGCTTTTGAAGCTGAGCTGGTAAACAATTATGACACAGCTTTCAGTAACTCAAATAAGAAGCAAAGTAAAGATCCCTAGCAGGGAAGAGCAGCTGGAGGCCAGGACTCCAAATGATTCCAACACCCTGCCACAGACCAAAGCAGCTTTTTTCATTAACCAATAAAAGCAACAACACATATACAGAAGTACTTCCTACACCACAGGTGAAAACTTGACACCAGACCTTGTCAACCTTATTCTCAAAGCATCTGGGATGTTCAGATGGAGGCTCTACCTCAAGCCCCCTCCCTTAGAGTGGCCTTAGTCTAGACTGTGCCCATCTGTGACTCTACCCCTTAGGTCATTAAAAGCCCACACCTCATGGGTTACCTTCTTGGTCTTCCCAACTTCCCCTAGGCTCACCCAGGAATGATTTGCTCTGAATAAACCTGGCTTTATTAATTGAGATTCTTTGGTTTATTACATCAGTGGCATCAGATTCCCATTAACCAGGAATTAATTTAACAGATATGTTCAGGTTAAAGTCTATTTAAGATCTCTTGATGAGAGCACCCTTATTCTCAACAAGTACAAATAGAAGCATTTAGGGATTAGTAAGTAATACAATATGATATCTGTAGCTTATTTTCTAGTGATTCACAAATGGGTGGGTGGGGAGATAATCCTGTGCTACTAATTTTTGATATAATTTTCTCGTAAAAGTTACTCAGTTCTTTTGTAACATTTTTGCAACATTTTTTAACCAAGATTTTGATATTTCCAAAGTAAAAGTTTTTTTAATTAACACTTTATCATTCCAATACACATAATCATACACACACACACATATACACACACACAAACACACACAGAGGGAGAGATGGGGGAAAGAAGTATATTATTATTTACTCTGTACCTTGTGGTGATATTTTGTTGGTGATATAAAAATAAAGCTTACCTGAAAATCAGAGTGTGGAGCTAAGCCACTTGTTAGGCATAGAAGTCAGGCAGTGGTGGCACATATCTTCAGTTTTTGCACTTCGGAGGCAGTGGCATATGGATCTTTGTGAGTTCAGTGCCACCCTGGGCTACACGAGGCTGATCCAATTTACCAGAGAAAAGAGCCCCTTTAGCCTCTGTACTTGGGAGTCACATGCCTTTAATTCCAGCCCTAGAGAGGTGGAGACAGGAAGGCATATGGCTGGGCAGAGGGAGGAATATAAGGAAAGAGGAGACAGGAGCTCAAGAATTCAGTCTGAGGACTTGAAGGGACAGAACATCCCATTCAGTCTGAGGAATTGTGGAGACAGAATCTTCCGTCCTTTGGGTCTGAAGATTTGGTAGAGATATGTTTCTCTTGTGGCTGACTCTTTTAATTCTCTAATCTTTCAGCATTTATTCTAATATCTGACTCCAGGTTTTTATTATTAAGACGGTTTAGAATTAACACAACAATACCTTGTTACATGGGAAAACTATATGTGTTCAGAACCCTACTCTAGAAATGTAGAAAATATAGCTAAACTCTACTGTCTACATTCCTAAAATTTGGATAACTTACCCTGTAGCACTGTTGATGAATCTATCATCCAGAATTTTTATTGTGTTTCTGCTTCCTGAAAATTTAGTGTTCCTTATGACAACATATTAAATATAGATTACATTAAATTACTGACAAATTTATATCTACAAATCTGATTCTGGATTTTATATTGAAAATTAAGCAAATGTCAATAATCATAAATATAGTGAAAGAGGAAATAAAGAAGAAATTATTCCTACTAGGTTCAAATTTACTAGGTTCAAAATAATATTTCGTAGCATTACTGCATGAATCATTTAATCCATGCAACAAAATACAAAATGCAATGTCATCAAAATGCAAATACATTGGACTTGTGGAGAGACCAAATTTGCAAACTTGATTAAAATAAAAGCTCTTTGATTTTACATATAGTACTCAGTCTCCTTGTTGGCTTTTGTGGGGACTTCACAGATTTGGGCATAATAACCTGATGCTTGACCTCTGTGATTTGGCATGTGGAAGCTGGATAGTGGAAGACTGGATTCAGGGAATCAAAGGGAGACCTTAATGTGGAGGTTCTCAGGGGTGCATCTTCACCAACCCCACATCAGACAAAATACTGATCTCCAAAATACATAAAGAATACAAGAAACTAAACATCAAAATACTAAATGACCCAATTGAAAATGGGGTACAGAACTAAACTGAGAATTCTTAACAGAAGAAAGTAAAATGCCTGAAAACCACTTAAGGAAATGTTCAACATTCTTAGCCATCAGGGAAATGCAAATCAAAACAACTTTGAGATACCATTTTCACCAGTCAGAATGGCTAAGATAAAAAACAGCAATGATTGCTTATGCTGGAGAGGATGTAGGGTAAGGGTAACACTCATCCATTTCTGGTGGGAATGCTAACTTATACAACCACTTTGGAAATCAGTATAGCTATTTCTCAGAAAATTGTGAATCAACCTACCTCAGGATCCAGTAATATCACTTTTGGGCATGTACCCAAAAGATGCACAATCATACTATAAAGACATTTATTTGTTGAACTATATTTGTGACAGCATTATCTGTAATAACCAGAACATAGAAACTACCTAGATACCCCTCAACTGAAGACTAGATAGAGAAAAGTAGGCAAATTTGCACATTAGAGTACTGCTCTGCAGTAAAAAATAGTGACATCTTGAACTTTGCATGCAAATGGATAGAACTAGAAAAACACCATCCTGAGTGAAGTAACCCAGACCCAGAAAGAGGAATATGGTATAAGTGGATACTAGATGTAAAACAAAGTATATTGGGCCTATAGTTCTTGATTCTAGAGTAGCTAAATAACAAGGAGAATCCTAAGAATGACATATATACATTCCCATAGGAGGGGAAAATAGACAAAATCTCCAGACAAAATTGCATGCATGGGGGTGTGGAATGAAGGGAAGGTGGAAGGGGAAAAGGGGAAAGGGGTGGCAGGAGAACTTCTGGGAATGGGATAGTTGAAGGGGAGGAAAGACAGATATGAGAACAAGGAAAGAGATATCTTGATTGAGGGAACCGTTATGGGGCTAACAAAAAAACCTGGCTCTAGAGAAATTCCTCTGGGATTTAAGGATGATCCCAGCTAAGACCCTAAGAAATAGAGTACAGGATGTCCAAACTGGCCTTGTCATGTAGTCAGACTGGTGAATAACTTAAATATCCCCATAGAAACTTTATCCAGGACTAATGGAAACAGAGGCAAACATGTACAACAGAGCACTATGCTCAGCTCCCAAATTCCAACTGAAGAGTGGGAGGAGTGAGAATATCAGCAAGGAGGTCAAGACCATGATGGGTACAACAACTGAAACAGTCTACCTGAGCTAATGTGACCGCATCAGCTCCAGGTGGACAGGAAAGGATCAAGCATAGATCCAAAGTAGTCTCTCTGAATGTGGATGACAGTTGCATGGCTGGGGAAGACTGGCAGTGACATCAGAATTTATCCTAACTGTTTATACTGGTTTTTTGAGAACCTATTCTCCTTGGATGGATAAATTGTTCAGCCTAGGTATAGTAAGGAGGGCCTTGGACCTTCCCCAAAACAATGTGCCTTACCCTCTCTGTGGATTGGATAGGGGCTGCGGTGGTGGGGTATGTGATGGGAGTAGGAGGAGGGGATGGAGAGGAAACTTGTATTGGTATGTATAACAGGAAAAGATTATTTTCTTTTAAAATAAGGGAAAAAGAAAAAGAAAGAGCTGTTTACTCTGGAATATTTATAAGTTTAAATATGAAAGAAATAACACTTTCATTTTGTTTTATTTTTAAATTTTATTCATCTTTGTGAATAAATTTTCATGGCACAAAATAAACAGACACAAACAGGTACATGTTTTCTTCCCATCTTTGGCTCACATATACCTAGTTCCTACTATATAATTCAAATTTAACTATTCTCAATTTTTTGTTTATTCTATATATTTCCATGGATTTATGCTATTTTTGGACCCCTAAATGGCTGACATTTGTCTAGGGGTGTCCTGGCAAGTGTGTTCTGGCAGGTGGTCCTATCTACAGCTGTTGGAATGCTAGGCATTTCCTTTGAATGGTCTGTTCTTGGGTGGAAGTTGGGTAATCTCAGCTTGTGTTTCTTCCTGCAGCCCTGTTTCAGGGTAAACTACTGAGACTCAGGACTCTTTCTAAATTTATCAATGGCTGAGTTCTAGCAGGTAATAATGCTTGGAAGTAAAGAAGTTCCTTTGGGTGACCTGTCCATACTTAGCTTATCATGGCTGCCTCCCACATTGTCAGGCCCCCATGCCCAGGGTGCTGTCATCTGAGAACTCTGGTTTAGGATCCCTTCAGTTCCAGTGCTCCACAGGATCCACGCTATCTTTTATGGTTGGTGGAGGGCTTGCTGCCTGGACTTTGGGCCCCATGAGAAGAATTAACATGATTACCACTGGGAGGGTCATCTGAAATAAATAAACAAGCAACACTTTCCTCAAGGCTCAATCTCCCTTGGGCAGAGCTTATTTTACTTTTCTTGATTTGAAATTAAGGGTTGTCTACCATAATCTCTTTCTTTCTTTATTGGACATCTTTGTCTACCCCATTGTCCTGAAGGAAGGGGAAAATTTTAAGTTACAAGAGGGTAGCCATAGAGGCATTACCCCTCTGTTTGGGAATACACATCCAGACACGATCCTGCAGCCCCGCCCGGCAAGTTTGCACTTTCCTCTGTGGGTCCTTGGAACACCAGGACTCTCTTCCTGTTCTGAGATGGGAGGTGCAGACTGATCAGAAGCAAGGCGGATCAGAGGTCCAGACGGGACTTCCACTTCCTGCACTGAGATCAGCTATACAGAGGGGTGAGTGTGTGAAAGCATTCCTGGGAGGTCCCCACCCACTGAGACTCCCCTGACTCTAAGAGATGGGCAGGGGCCAATCCAAGAATTCCTCCAACAACCTGAAAAGCAACATAATAACACCAGAAACCAACAAGTATGCAACAGGAAAACCTGAGCAACATAACCCAGAAGAAGTAGAAGAAATCGACTTTAAACATAACATTATGAAAGTGATAGAGACCTTTAAAGAAGAGGTGAAAAACTCCTTTGAAGAAAGGGATGAGAAAACTAACAAAAAGTTAGAAGAATTGAATAAATTCCTCAAAGATATGATACCCTAGAAAACCAAGAAAAAGCAATCAAACAGGTAATGGAAATAGTTCAAGACTTAAAAACTGAAATGGAAGCAATGAAGAAAACACAAACCAAGGGAAGTATGGAGATGGAAAATCGGAGTAAATGAACAGGAACAGCAGAGACAAGTATAACCAACAGAATACAAGAGATAGAAGAAACAAATTGGAGTAACTACCTGTGTCTTATCGGATCATCATGGAGTAAAGTTAGAATTTAAAAAAGACTCAACCTCCAGAAAGCCTACAAAATCAGGGAATCTGAACAGTCAACTACTGAACTACTCCTGGGTCAAGGAAGAAATAAAGAAAGAAATTAAAGTCTTCCTTGAATTCAATGAAAATAAAGACACAACATACCCCAACCTATGGGACACTATGAAAGCAGTGCTAAGAGGAAAGTTGATAGTACTTAGTGCCCACATAAAGAAAACAGAGAAAGCACACATTAGAGACTTAACAGCACACCTAAAAGCTCTAGAAAAAAAAGAAGCAGACTCACCCAGGAGAAGTAGAAGACTGGAAATAATCAAACTGAGGGCTGAAATCAACAATCCAAAGAATCAATGAAACAAAGAGCTGGTTCCTTGCGAAAATCAAAAAGATCAACAAACCTCTATCGAAACTAATCAAAAGGTGGAGAGAGAACACTCATATTAACAAGATCAGAAATGAAAAGGGGGACATAACAACAGACACTGAGGAAATTCAGAGAATCATTAGGTCTTACTACAAAAGCCTGTATGCCACAAAATTGGAAAATGTAAAAGAAATGGATAGTTTTTTAGATAAATACCATATACCAAAAGTAAATTAAGACCAGGTGAACAATTTAAATAGACCTATAAGTCGCAAGGAAGTAGAAGCTCTCATCAAAAACCTCCCAATCCAAAAAAGCCCAGAACCAGATGGTTTTAATGCAGAATTCTACCAGAACTTCCAAGAAGAGCTAATATCTATACTCCTTAAGGTGTTTCCCATAATAGAAACAGAAGGGTCATTGCCAAACTCTTTCTATGAAGCTACAGTTACCCTGATACCAAAAGGACACAAAGATGCAACCATGAAAGAGAATTACAGATCAATCTCAATCATGAACATGGATGCAAAAATTCTCAATAAAGTACTGGCAAACCAAATCCAAGAACACATCAAAAAATCGTTCATTATGATCAAGTAGGCTTCATCTCAGAGATGTAGGGCTGGATCAACATACAGAAATCTATCAATGTAATCAATCATATAAATAAACTGACAGAAAAAAAACCATATGATCATTTCATTAGATGCTGAAAAAGCACTTGACAAAATTCAACACCCCTTTATATAAAGGTTTTGGAGAGATTAGGGATACAAGGTTCATATCTAAATAAAATAAAGCAATATACAGCAAGTCGACAGCTACCATCAAATTAAACAGAGAGAAACTCAAAGCGATTCCACTAAACTCAGGAACAAGACAGGGCTGTCCACTCTCCCCATATCTCTTTAATATAGTGCTTGAAGTTCTAGCAATAGCTATAAGACAGAATAAGGAGATCATGGGGATTCGAATTGGAAAGAAAGAAGTCAAACTTTTGTTGTTTGCAGATGATAAGATAGTTTACATAAATGACCCCAAAAACTCTACCAAAGAATTTCTACTGCTGATAAATACCTTTAGTGATGTGGCAGGATACAAGATCAGCTCAAAAAAATCAGTAGCCCTCCTATACACAAAGGAAAAGAAACAGATAGGGAAATCAGAGAAATATCACCTTTCACGATAGCCACAAATAGCATAAAGTATCTTGGGGTAACACTAACCAAGGAAGTAAAATATCTATTGGACAACAACGTTAAGACCTTGAAGAAAGAAATTGAAGAGGATACCAGAAAATGCAAGGATCTCCCATGCTCGTGGATTGGTAGGATCAATACAGTAAAAATGGCAATTCTACCAAAGGCAATCTATAGATTCAATGCAATCCCCATCAAAATCCCAACAAAATTCTTCACAGACCTTGAGAGAATAATAACTAAGTATATATGGAAAAACAAAAAGCCCAGGATAGCCAAAACAATCCTATACAATAAAGGAACTTCCGGAGGCATTACCCTCCCTGACTTCAAACTCTATTTACAGAGCTACAGTAATGAAAACAGATTGGCTTGGTATTGGCAGAAAAACAGAGATGTTGAACAATGGAATCGAATTGAAGACCTGGATATTAATCCACAAACCTATGAACACCTCATATTTGACAAAGAATCTAAAAGTATACAATGGAAGAATGAAAGCATCTTTAACAAATGGTGCTGGAATAACTGGACGTCAACCTGTAGGAGAATGAAAATAGATCCTTATCTATCTCCATGCACAAAAGTCAAATCCAAATGGATTAAAGACCTCAATATTAATCTGACCACAATGAACCTGATAGTAGAGAAAGTGGGCAGTAGCCTGAAATACATCGGCAAAGAAGACCATTTCCTATGTAAAACCCCAGTGGCACAGACAATAAGAGCAACAATGAATAAATGGGACCTCCTGAAACTGAGAATCTTCTGTAAAGCAAAGGACACTGTCTTTAAGACAAAATGGCATCCTCCTGAATGGGAGAAGATCTTCACTAACCCCACAATGGACAAAGGTCTGATCTCCAAAATATACAAATAACTCAAGAAACTAGACAGTAAAATGCTAAATTACCCAATTAAAAATGGGGTAATGATCTGAACAGACAATTCTCAGCAGAAGTTCGAATGGCCAAAAGATACTTAAGGTCAAGTTAAACTTCCTTAGCGATCAGGGAACTGCAAATCAAAACAACGTTGAGATACCATCTTACACCTGTCAGAATTGCTAAAATCAAAAACACCAATGATAGCCTATGCTGGGGAGGATGTGGAGTAAGGGGAACTCTCATCCATTTTTGGTGGGAATGCAAACTTGTGCAACCACTTTGGAAATCAGTGTGGCGGTTTCTCAGGAAATTGGGAATCAACCTACCTCAGGATCCAGCAATACCACTCTTGGGAATATACCCAACAGATGACCAATCATACTACAAAAGCATTTGTTCAACTATATTCATGGTAGCAGTATTTATAATAGCCAGAACCTGGAAACAACCTATGTGCTCCCAATGGAAGAATGGATCAAGAAAGTGTGGAATATATACACATTAGAATACTACTCAGCAGTAAAAAGCATTGACATCCTTAAAGTTGCATG
Source organism: Ondatra zibethicus (assembly GCA_004026605.1). Classification (NCBI taxonomy): domain Eukaryota; kingdom Metazoa; phylum Chordata; class Mammalia; order Rodentia; family Cricetidae; genus Ondatra; species Ondatra zibethicus. The sequence continues at coordinate 14,875 of PVIU01020881.1, read as the reverse complement.
CAAATGGATGGAAATAGAAAACACTATCCTTAGTGAGATATCCCAAACCCCAAAAGATGATTATGGTATGTACTCACTCATTAGTGGACCCTAGCCACAAACAAATAACATTAAGCTTAAAGCTCACAAGCCTAGAGAAGCAAAATAGCAAGGTGAACCCAAAGAAAAACATATATAGATCCTCCTGGAAATTGGAAGCAAACAAGACTGCCGGGCAAAAGGTGGAGGCAAGGGAATGGGGATAAGGGTGTATGTAGGGGTGGGGGGTGAAAGGGAGATAGGGAGGGATAAGGGAGAAGGGATGGACTGGAGAGAGCTTGGGGGAGTGAGAGGTGGAGATGGAGGAAGGGTGGATATTAGAGAAGGGAATAAGATATCTACATTAAGGGAGTCATTTTAGGATTGGCAAGAGTCTTGCCTCTAGAGGGCCTCACAGATGTCCTCAGGGATGTCCCCAGCTTGGTACTTGGACAGCATAGGAGAAGGTGCCTGATCTAACCTTGTCTCATAGTCACATTGATGAATATCTTGACCATCACCATAGAAATTTCGTCTGATGGATGGAGATAGAGGCAGAGACCCACATTCACATCAGAGCAATGGACTGAGCTCCCAAGATCCAGTCGAAAAGCAGAAGGTGGGAGAAGATGAGCAAGGAAGTCAGTACCGTGAGGGGCTAGTCCACCAACTGAGACAGTGTGCCTGAACTAATGGGAGCTCACCAAATCCAGTTGGACCAGGACTGAATGAGCATATGATCAAACCGGAATCTCTGAATGTGGCTGTCAATGGGGGCTGACTGAGAAGCCAATGATAATGGCACTGGGACCTATCTCTTCTGCATATATTAGCTTTTTGGGAATCTAGTCTATATGGATGCACACCTTCCTAGGCCGGGATGGAAGGGGGAGGTCCTTGGGCTTCCTACATGGCAGGGTACCCTGCCCCCCTTAAGGAAGCAGGGGGAGGGAGGAGGGTTAATGGGGGAGTGGGAGGGGACTGGGAGAAGGGGAAGAAGTGTTAATTTTTTTTGAAATGAAAATAAAAGAATATATAACAAAGACACATCCATATTCATGGCCCTGTGTCAACAAAGGATCTGGACCCCTCCACTGGTTAGTGAGAGGATCCTTCCACCTAACATTTAGGCAGGCCCTCGTTGGTAGGGATCCCCAATATTTCTGGAATCTATTTTGTTCATCTGATTTTTGAAAATTTAAAATATTGATTGTTAATAACGCCTTTTATATGTGTAGTTTGGGGAGACTTCTCCTCCTTTTCGTTTCATAAGGAGCTCTTTGAGATATTGGTAATGTCTTTTGACAATTGCTTGACATTGAAGCTTTATGGGATCCCAGTGGCATGGGGTATTGTTGCCAAAAGGTCAGACTATTGACCATCCCCTGTGAGAGAATAGTCCATTCATATCTCTTGTCAGGTCGAGAGGAGTTAACTGTAGGAATGGAAAAGGCAAACTTTTCACAATCCTCCTCATGAAGAGAAGTTGAAAAGAAGCAGTCCCTTAGATCAATTACAGTGAAGTCAACCTTGCTGGGACCCAAGGTAAGCCCCTTAAAGGGGTGCCTACTAGCTCCATACAGGCATTGAGTGCTCATAAGTCCTATATCATTCTCCAGGTCCCATTAGGCTTATGTATCACAAACACAGGGCTGTTCCAGGGGCTCATTAAGGACCTTATCTGACCTTCTTTAAGCAGATTTCTGGTGATTTCCTTGAGCATCTTAAGTTTAAGTTCAGATAATGGCAACTGCTCCATCCATACCGGCTTACCAGATGCCCCCCTAATGGTGGGGACCCTGGGGGCAGTGGCCTTTATGTTTGGGGGTGAATCCAAGTGTCAGCGGTCTGCCTGATAACACCTTGCTCAGTTTTATCATCATAGAAGGCTAGGTGAACAGTCGTAATAACTACATCCATTTGTCCTAACAAATCTTGTCCAAGGAGTTTTGCAGACTACCCTGGGAGGATCAGAGCCCTGAACTTTTCTTTGTCTCCCTCTGGCCCCATCCAAATTATGAGACACAGACCTTCCCCCCAACCCCCTTGATAGACAGCTCCATTATGAAATCCCATCTGTTTGGAACCTCTTCTAAGGACCATCCTGTCAGCTCCAGTGACTATCAAGCATTGGAATCTTTGTCCCTTAAAGATCATAATCATATTGGGTCAGAACCCCTCTACCATTGCAATAGTCTAATTGACTGAAGGTGCATCTTTCTTTCATTAAGGGGGCAGGAAGTTGCCCCCCATCTAGTTTAAAGGTTTATTTGCTATAGGTTTCCCATTTTTTAAATCAAATTTGGAGTGGCATTCTGATCCCCAATGGTACCCCTTGTGGCAGGGGGGGCAGAGAGATGGAGGGGGTCCCTTCCACACCTGGGTCTTATTGCCCGTTTAAATTTTAAAATGCCCCAGTTGACAACACAAGAAACATTTCCCAGGTGCTTGCTTTTGCTGTCCAGCCACTAGGGCTTGAGTAATAGAAGAGGCTAAAGTTCGGGTCTGGGCCTGAAGGGACACCATGCGAATCTGGTTGGTATGTGACTGGGTCATGACATTCTGCAATGCCACAACCGATTGACTCATGGACCCTTCCGTAAGGTCAGCACAATCCATCCTAGTATCTTGGTTCATACCTTCTCAGACGAGGAGCTTAGTAAATTGGTCCCTAAGCCCACAGGAGGGGGGGGGAGTCACTTTCCTCTCAAGGCTGATCTGCACCTGGACAATAAAGTCTGGAAGCAGCTCCCCCGGTTTTTGCACTGCGCCAGCTATAGGTAATTCAGTAGGTCCCTCCTCTAGGTTGGCCCAGGCCTCTAGGCCTGCTTGTCTAACTTGGTCCTAATACAGAGCTTCAATCCCAATTTGTTGGACTCCAGTGGAAAAGCCTTTCCTGGTTCCAGTTAGCATTGGGTAAGTGATGGGAATTGGGGGGTCAGCCACTCCATTGAACTCTGCCCTAGTGAGACAGCCCTCCTTTAAAGAAGGCTGTCCATTTGCCATATTGGGATCCCTCCACGGTGGCTTTAGCCATATCGTACCAGTATGTGGGGGTACAAGGATGGTAGACTACTTCCTGAAGGAGGGTCATGGCCCAAGGGGAGTTGGGGTCATTCTCAGCCACTGCCTTCCTCAATTCTTTCAGATCTTTAAATTCCCAAGGATACCAGGCTAGGGGCCATTAGGGCCAGGGGTAACATTGACTGGGATGGCTTGGGTGCATAAACCTTACCCCTCTAGGCCTTGGTGTAAGTACCCCCTTGACACTCTGCCCCACGTTCCTCCCAGAGGCTGGTATATTCATTTCTTTGTGGAAAGAATGGAACCCCCTTATTTGTCCCATTCCTCTTTCCCATTTGGTTCATTCCAGGGTGGCTGGGGGCATAAGGAGGCAGCCACTCCCTATCACAGGCAATATCTACTTTCCTTCTTATCTTTGCCTGCTGTATTCCTTCCCCCTGGGACCACTCTTCAGTAAATTGCTCCCATTTTTGATCTTCTTCACTCTCATCTGTCTCCTTTCCTCCTGTTCTTTTGGTTAATCAGTTACTTTTGTATTCTTTAGACCTCTCCCAATTTGACTTTTTTCCTATTCCTCCTTACCTGGTTTCTCCCTCAAAGGTGCGTTACCGATCATGGGGTCCCACGCAACTTGAAGACTGCTTGACCCTAGGAATAGTGCCCCCACATTCTTGTGCCAGTTTCTAGGCCTTCCTTGAGCCTCCTTATTCCCCAGGGAAAGGTTAGTGTGCTATCTTCCCATTTCCACAGCCCCATGATGGAGGACAATTGTTCCACAGCCACACGATGCAGGACATTCAGAAGCGATAGGGATTTGAGTCAAAGCAGGAACTCAGTTTGTTACTGTGAGCTTCCACTTATCAAGGGTAAGTGACATCCTGTGATGTGAGGGTACGCTTCAGCCAATGAGAGGTACCCAAATCATCCCCCTGGTTGGAGGGCCATCTACCTAGGCTTTGCTGTCTCATCCTTACTCAAACTTGAACTGGGATTTTCTCTGTCCTACAGGCATCTAAGTATAGGCCCTGGACTCAAGCCAAGCTTTTTTCTATCCTATAGGCCTCAAGGTACAGGCCCTGAGATAATTTTGACCCAACAGCAGATGGTAGGGCTATTCAGCTTTTCCTCTGGGAAGACCCTCCATTGATATATCCTAATAGGCTGAGAATTATTATAACTAAGCACTGTCTGAAGACAATTTTTTCTTTGCCCTTTTCTTGTAAAGGTATAGTGAAGAAACAGTCCTTTAAATCAATAACTGTAAGAGGCCATCCTTTAGGCAATAGAAAAGGCAAAACAATTTCAGATTGTAGAGGGCCCATAGGTTGAATTACCTTATTGACTGCTCTTAGATCTGTCACCATTCTCCATTTCCAGATTTCTTTTAGCAACAAATATAGGATAATTCCAAAGACTGGTTGATCATTCAATATGATGAGCATCTAGTTGCTCCTGTACCAGCTGTTCTAAAGCCTGCAGTTTCTCTTTTGTTAAAGACCATTCTTTAATTCATATTGGTTTCTCATTTAACCATTTTTAATGTAGGGCCATTGGTACCTCTGAAGGTTTGCTAGTTGCTTTGTGTTTTTTTTTTTTATCATGAATGGATAGTGACTGTTTTTTATAGTGCCTTATAATATCCTTCCCAGAAGCACGAGTTGGCTCATGTCCCATTTCTCAGACTGCAGGAATGTTAATCTGTATATTCTATTGCTAAAGTAGATTGTAAACCTATAGGTTTACTGCTATACTAGCCACATATGGCCTAAGCTTTCCTCTCTTTCCTTTTAGTCCTATGCAGTCAAAGGTACTTTATTTTACTTGTGATAAGGTTCCAATTCATAAGAATTGTAAATTTTTCTCTTCAAAAGTCCAATTCGGAGGCTAAGGTTCTGGAGTAATAGTTATATCTGCACCTGTGTCCAGTAATACTTCAATTACAACGTTATTTATTTGTACTCTCAGCTTTGGTATTTGATGATTTATAGAAGTCTGCCAAAATATATGTTTCCTATTTTGTATTGGAATTTTTGGCTCATCCTCCATCTTTATTCCATCATCTAGAACAGCATATTTTTTTTTACAACAGGCACTGGATTTTTTAATTTTCCTGGGGATACATGTCCTCCACAGTGACTGGTAAAGACTTGATCATGTTTGGCCTGGGGGTCTGCAAGAGGGCCCCCAAGGAGATTCCTAAGGTAATGGGTTGCCTTATTTGTGTCTTGTAGATCTAAATTTATTGGTGCAGTGTTGGCCTTTGACACATCTTCTACATAATCCAGGAAATTGAGACCTTCTCTTTTGTCATTACCAGAGAAGACATTATTTCTAGGAATGCCTTGTCTACAATCCCTTCTCAGATGTCCTATTCTACCACAATTAAAACATTTGGCATTTTGATGTCTCTTCATAACTTTGGAAATTGCTTCTCCTACCCAAGCATCAGTATTATAGTCAAATGCCACAATCTTTACTGTATGTAGGAGCCATTCATCCATTGGTACTGATCTAACCCTTAAAGGCCAAGTATCTTTTTGCATTTTAAGTTGGTATATTCAAAAGCCAGAGATTCTATAAGTATTCATCTATCTTCCAGATCTGTTATTCCTTTTGTACAGATTTAGTTAATCTTAGTAAAAAGTCACTAAAGTGTTCTCTTGGACCTTCTTTAATCTTAATATATGATTCAATTATTCTTCCTATTTCTTGAATCCTGTCCCAAGTGTCTCATTCTTGATTCTCTTATCAAACCATTTCTTTAAGGATATAATATGAAGAACAAATCTAAGTACCATGATCACAAAAATGCATGTACTAAGAACATCATATAATCCATGCAGAATTACATCTATAGTAGAAACAAAAAGGTTATTAAATTCCTCAGTAGTAATATTGTCTGCAATTATATAATATCCAAATTTATTTATTTATTTATTAGTCAAATGAACTGACCACTGTTATAAGTTTTTAGTAAGTTTTTATAGGTTTAATCATCTTTACTGGCCAGTTGGTGTTATGGTTGTGGGCACAGGGCCAGGAGATGAAACCTGTGGCCATTTGAACAGTCCTGCCTGGTTCCATGGTAGTGGCAGCTTATATACTAAGAAATAGACCAACAAATTAAGAGCAATTAAATCAATTCCATATTTGGAGTGGGTTTTATGTGGCCAGAATAGGAACCCAGAACTTGCAAGTCATGAACACAAACTGGAAAACCCTGTGCTCCCAGAGTACTAGGTGGGGAAAATTGAACTGATGGGCCATGGGAAATTGGAAAGTCACTGCACGGCAGGCCAGCCAAATGGTTTACAGCTGCATGCCAGAGAGGTAGCTTAGCTGTGGAGGTGTTTCAAGCCATATGGCCCAGAAATGGCATGGATTCGTGCTCCACCACACATGGCACTGTTGTCTGAGGTTTCTGTCCTGCCCGGTGCCCACAGTCATTAAGTCCCAAAGAAATCACACAGAGGTCTACATTAGTTATAAACTGATTGGCCTAGTATCTCAGACTTCTTATTAACTCTTACAACTTATATTATCCAATTATTCTTGTCTATGTTAGACACATGGGTCTTTACCTTATTCAGCGAGGCAGTCACATCTTGCTTCTTTTGTGGCTGGGTCACGACTGTGGAAAATGAGCTTTCCTCTTCCCAGAATTCTCCTGTTCTCATCGCCCTGCCTCTACTTTCTGTCTGCTTGTCTCACCTATACTTCCTGCCTGGCTACTGGCCAATTATTCATCATTTAATAAAATACCATTGACAGGGTACAGACCATTGTCCCACATCATGGCACCACTCTGTTGTTGATTATAATAAAAATAGTTCCACACTAGCCAAGGGCACAGTATAATAAAGGTTTCTTTATTTAGGCATAGACTCAGAGATTGGCATGTGCAGGGAATTGGAACCAAATCCAGCAGCCAAGGGACCACACACACTTTTACATATCTATATATAGTACATGTGACCATATCCAAAGTGGGGCAGTACCTTAAATGATATTAGCTGAAGGAGTTCCCACAGCAGTATACAAGTAGGAATAGAGTGAGTTTCAGATTCAGTCATCTTATTCCATAAAACCAAGAAATCATTGATAAAAGACATCATTGTTGCTAAATGGTAAGAATGTAATGATGGGTCTGAACTATGACTAGTAATTATTATTTATAGCACATCCTCTGTAAGTCAGTAAAGCTGAAAAAAACTTTCTTAGAAGTCAAATGTAATTTTTCACACTCACTTTTTTAACTCATAATATTTTACATAAAGTATATTTCACATAACTTAAATGTACAAGTTAATTTTCTGTTAACTTGATGCAAGCTAGAATCATTTGGCAAGAGAGAAACTTAGTTTGGCCTGTGGGCAAGACTGTGGGCATAATTGATAAATGGGAGTTCCCATATCACTGTGGGTGGTCCTACCACTGGTCTAATAGACCATGATGCTATAAGGTTTCACTTTATTGATTATGGTGACTTTCTAATAATAAATGATTTTTCAGGTCCAATTGACCAGAACTATATAGTTTTAGTATAAAACACCACAAAATGGTCCCAGTAAAGTTTTTGTTTGCCTCTGAAACTTTACAAGCCCAGACTCCATCATTTGACTTGCTCTCAACATGCTTATCTTCTACATTCCCCCCCCAACATAGACACAAAACTGATATCAGCTGGTTGGAGCTATAGAATCAGATGTGATTAAGAAGAAACTTGTATCACTGAAACAAAATCTTTTGGGAATTATTTACTTGGGATCATCACACAGAATCTGTGGTCCTGAGGGGCCAAAGCTGTATCTTCTGTTGGCAGCTGAACTCAGTAATGTATAGGAGTCCCTCTGGTGGTATGGAAATCATGATGGGATCTAAGAGATACACTACCCAGGTCCAAGTCCCTTTAGGGAGTCCAGGAAAGCTATTCATGAAAGTGCAGTCTAGTTCAGCATGTTTGGAAACAACAGTATGTTGGCATGACCGACAGTAAGTGGTGTGGAGCTGTCTTGTGCCTAGAAAATGATCCATGTGTGCTTTAGAAGCATTTTAGAGCCCAGGGGACTATTATGAGTGGGTATAAGACATCAAGCACTAAACTTTGGTTTTACTTTGATTTGATCACTGCTCTACCCTGGTTTCTCCTCTTCCATCTTTGGCAGAGAAAGTATTTGGCTTGCTTTTTATTTGTTTGTTTTATAGGAACTCATAGTTATAAAACTTTGTATATTTTAGAGTAATTTTGAGCTTTGAAAGAATCTTCGGATGTTTTAAAGAGGGTGTACTTTAAAGTGTGTGTGTGTGTTTTTTTTTAAGACAGAGTTTCTCTATGTAGCCCTAGCTCTCTTAGAACTCACTCTGTAGACTAGACTGGCCTGGAACTCACAGAGATTCTCTTGTTTCTGCCTCCTGAGTGTTGGGATTGAAGGGATGTGCAATTATGCTTGGCAAGTGTTGGAATTTTTAAATACTGGGGGAGGCTTTTTATTTTATATTATGATATTAGTATTATAATGCCATGTTGGAGTTTTGAGAAAGAATGAAAAAGAACCTAATTGAATATATTTGTGTGTCAAGATGACAGAGAATTATGCTGTATAGCTTTATGTGAGCTTGACACAAACTATACTCATTTGTGAAGAGGGAACCTCAATTGCTAAAATGCCTGTATCAGATTGGCCTGTGGGCAAGCCTGTGGAGAATTATTATTATTATTATTATTATTATTATTAGTAGTAGTAGTAGTAGTAGTAGTAGTAGTAATTTATGTGAAAGGGCCCAACTCACTGTGGCACCTGACACCCGTGGCCTGATAGCCTTTCTGTGTGCTATAAGAAAGTGGACCCTGTTAGGCCATGGTTGTTCAGGCCTTTAATCCCAGAATTTGGGAGGCAGAGGCAGGGGAACTCTGTGAGTTGTAGGCCAGCCTGGTCTACAGATCAAGCTCCAAGATAGTCAGGGCTGTTACACAGAGAAACCCTGTCTCAAAAAACCAAAACAAAGAGGGTGATGTTAGGTGGAACTGAACAAGCTATGATGAGCAATCCATTAAGCAGTTTTCCTCTGTTCACTTTTGCTTCAGTTCCTGCCTCAAGTTACTTCCTTGGCTTCCTTCAATGAACTGTGTCCCAAATATATAGGCCAAATTACTTTTCATCATGTTGTTTTATAACAACAATAGAATTATAAACTAAAAAACTAAACAAGTAAATATGAAATAAAAATATCACTAGCACCAATCATCAAAAGTGAAACTCCTTCTTAATTAACAATTTACTCATCTTCCAACATTATAAAATTTAAAAAGAATAATTATATGATTTAGCCATACCACTTTGATATGGGTCTATATATATTCCATATATATGGTAATTCCATAATGAAACCCTTTATTTTGTATAGTTAAGGTACACTAATTATCCTTTCCTTATTTTTGACAAAAAAACCTTACCGACAATGTCTACCATAGTAGAGATTGCATTCAGTTATACCTCAGTTGTCTTTTTAATAACTGTTTGAAATTAATTTTGAGCAGCTTTTGTTCTCCACACCTTTGTCTCTTCATGGTGAAAAATATTTTCAAATAGTTCCTCTTGATTTCATATTCCATTTACCATATTTTTATATGGCACAGTCGATACTTATTATGCATCTTCATTTACATTTTATTGAGTGCAGAAATGTAAACAGTCCCCCAAAGTCAAATCCTTTTACAATTTTCCTCTATTTAGTGCTGGTAAAACCAGTTACTCTTTAACCAATAGATTATAGCAAAGAGCTCCCATATAGATGAATGTTCTGTAGCAAAATAGTTTCATTAATATTATTGTTTAGTTCAAAAATATCCCCCAAGAACTCATGTACTGAAGACATGTTCTTAGATGATGATACTATTAGAAGCTAGTAGAATCTTAGGAGGTGGAGTTTTGTACCATCCCACAATGGGATGGACTCTCCCCCATGACATTAAGAAAATTTCCAATTACATTGCCTACAGGCAGATCTTATGGAGATATTTTTTTCAATTAAGGCTCCCTTCCTTTCTGATGACTCTTACTTGTATCAGGTTGGCATAAAACTTTGCCAATACTAGTAAAGTATACTACACTTGGCTCCTTTGTACTTTGTATAAATTAATGAATTTTGACTGCAATAATTTTATAAATTTATAAAGAATTATTGCATTGTCTCCCAAATATTTGTATTGTTGTTTATTTTTATAAGAATAATATGATCATGGTTAATGGTTATTTTTTAATGTATTCTGTAACATTTGTTTATTTATTGTGTGTGTGTGACACAGTCTATATATGGATATCAAAGACAACTTGTCAGAGACCAGTCTATCTTTCTAACATATGGGGCTATAATATCAAACTGGGGTCATTCGGCTTGATGGCAAGCACCACTATCCACTGCTTTACCTTGATGGCCCTGTTTCAACATTTTGTAGTCCAATAATTAACTACCAATGTGATTGCCATTGAATTGTATACTTTATTTGGTTTAGTTCCAGCCAAATTCTGATAGCCCAAACATTGAGAACTATGTTTCTCTTTCCATTTCTCTGACTCCCCCAACCAAAACCACACATATCACAAATTCATAACTGTATTGACAGAAGTCATTTGCTAGATAATTAATGGCCAAAGATATTTTTGTAGTTGGGTTTTTTTTTTACTCTTTACTATTCTGAGGCCTGCCTCCCAGCTCCCAAATAAATACTTGATACTTATTGTTTCTTATAAATGCCTGACTGTAGCTTGGCTTATTTATAGCCAACTTTTCTCAAATTATCTCATCTATCTATTGCCTCCGGCCTTTTGCCTTTCTCTATCATATATACCACTCTTTACTTCTTACTCCATAGCTAGTTTTGTGGCTGAGTGACTGGTCCCCAGTGTTCTCTTATCCTTCTCCATTTTCTTTCTTCTCCTCCTTTTTTTGTGTTCTATTTATTCTTTTTACCTGGCAGCCCACCTAGCCTTGTCCTACCATGTTATGGCTATTCAGCTCTTTTTTTTTTTTTTTTAGCCTACTCATGTGTTTTAGACAGGGAAAGTAACACAGCTTCACAGAGTCAAGCAAATGCATCATAGAAGAAAGCAATATATCTTTGCACAATTAAAAATATTCCACAGCATAAAAGAATGTAACACGTCTTTAAATAATATTCCAAAACATATTCCTGACAAGAGACACCATGTAAATGCCTTCAACAGATCATTTAAATTTAGCATCAAGAGAAATATACGAAGCTAAGTATAGATAATTTCCATCAATATTGTGAGGGACAGAAACATACCTCTACATTGTCACATCATTCTTAGCAGTTTCTTAGTCAGCTAGGGAAGTTGACTTAGGTAAAACAAGATCCCTGGGTTCAGTGAGAAAAATAATTTAGGATAAGCAAGTATGAAGTAGAGTTGTGGGTCATTAAAATGTTTTTAATAGATATTTTAAACATCCAGGTGAAGAGAAGGAAATATGTGTTTGAAATAAAATAAAGACACCCATGAAAGCATGGATGTGGACTTTTCAATAGTGACTGGCACTTAACTGTCTTTAACAGCAATCATATATACAATTTTGATAGAGTTTGAAGATATCATCTTCAAAGGACTTATAAGGAAGCTAAGTAAGAACATAGGGTAGTTTCTGAGAGACATGTAAGGCTATTTTGACACATCCATATGTATAAAATGAATGGCATCTCTTTGTCAAAAAACTTCATAGTTGTTCATTGTTATGGGATTCTTGCTCGTCAGGTAACTGGAAGCTTCAACAAGCCCCTAGGGGCAGGGGCTCATTTTCCTACTCATTTTTCCTTTAATTTTCCATCTTTCTTATTTGCCTCAATTATGGTAATTTTTAGGGTAGTTTTGATGGATAATCAATATTTCTTTCTTTATTTGAATGTGAGTGTTTGTGAGCATGCATGTGTGTATGTGTGTGGAAACACAAGTAGAAATCAGTTAACAACTTTGATGGCATCCTTTGAAATACCATCCACTTTTTCTAGACAGTGTTTCATTGGCCCAGAGCTTAGTGATTCAGCTGCATTAGCTGGTCAGTTAATCTCAGGGATCCTCTAGTGTCCAATTCCTCAGCACTGAAGCACATGCCACTATACCTTGGTTTTTATGTGAGTGCTGGGATTAACCTCAGCAAATCCCTAGCCTAACATTTTAAAGTGTGCTTTTAAGACTGTCTTCATTAGACAAAAACTGTAATACTTAATCAGTGATCTACACTTCCCTGAAAACTCTGAAACTAACCAGTAATTTTTCAATTAATGTTAGTATGGTGTAGAGTCTAATGCTCCTTCTATTGTAAATTTTTCTGGGACAATATTGATTTTTAATGTAAAACTTGAGTCTCATTTCCCACCTGAATCTCTCTTGTTTGCTTTCCCCATAATACCCTCTAAGGCAGAACAACCAGATATTACTTCCTCCAATAACTCTGGATTCTAGCTAGTACACTTATTTTGGAGACAGTACAAGCCGTACAATGCAAGTAGATTAAATCTTATTTTTTCAGTTAACTTCCTAGAGTATATGCACTTTTAATGTGGTAAAAAATAATAACATAGGCTTTGGAGACTTCAGGAATCCTTTAGAAAAATTCAGAAATGTATCCAAAGACATATATCTTTCTGTGATGGCTTGTGTTGTATCTGTTCACACACACACACACACACATACACACACACACACACACACACACACACATACACAGACAAACATACACCCACACTTTCTCCATCTACTTCCTTCACTATTTCCAAGGTGACTCAGTAGCAGGAATGTTTTAAATTCAACAAATCTTTTTTTATTTTTACAACACTTCTTCTTTTATATCTTGGCACTGTTTGTGGGGGAAGTTGCTCTTTAAAGCCATTAGCTGTTAATGGTTGTTGTCTTAAGATACTTTTGAGTCCCTGTTCAGGGATTTTAATCTACTCTGTCTTAAGGTCTAAAACTAAACTCTCCTGACATTTTTTTGTGTCTTCTATATTTCACTGAAGAAATTTCTTTTCCAATTTCTCCTGCAATGTTTAAAGTTGGAATGAAGATTTTAATACACACACACACACACACACACACACACACACTGGCATTTTCACATTTATAAACATAGGCTTCAATAAATAAATGATTGGCCAAAAATTCTAGTTTGAATTTTACAAAATGTTAAGCTGTTAGGTTAACTCTTTTTAAATAAACACCATAGTAGCTACTGTCGGTGATTGCAATAGGATTTAAAGACCAAATCAGTAGTAATTTGACAAAGGGATGAAGGGGTTAACAAGTCTGAATTAGGATTCTTGTGTAAATGAATTATTTGAATAAACTGTAGAATAGATTTTAACAGTGTTTGAAAATGAAGTTTCCTGTCATAAGGAAAAGTTTATTTTAATTTCCTGAAACCTAATTTTGGTATTGTGTCCCCGTTTTCCTCTTTGTGCAAATACAGTACTTTCTATACTACATTCTGGCTAGTTGCACAGTCAAAATATTGCATCAGATATAGCATGCATTTCTTCAAAAGTTAATGCTTTTTTTATAGGAAATCGAAGTATCACTGTATAACCGTGATTTTAAAAATGTATCTCTATCTACCTTTCAAAATAGAGTCTTTTCTTGTGAAATTCAATTTTATGGTTGTTACCACTCCTACTGAACCTCAGGTTTTAGCCCCTTTCTGTTTCATCTGCATGCTTCTGATCTTACTATCTTTACCTGAACACTTTTTTCTCAGAAGAATGCAGAAATTCTCTTTTTACTTACTTTTCACATGATGCCATGCATGGGGGAGGCAGTGCCATACAGTAAAATAACAAACAGGCCTCAGGGAAGTTGAAAGAGTTTCATTCAGAGCCCGAATCTATCACTGACTAGTTGTGTTTCTGTGCACAAATAACTTAAACCTGGGGTATCCCATTTATGTGATAGAAGCAATGATCAGCTTTAAAAAAATAGTCACTGTGGGATTTAAACTAAATAAAATACCTCATACTTCTGGAAAATAATGGCTGCTATTATTTTATTATTAATAGTTTTATTACAAAACTGGAGAGAAATATTCAGCTAGGTCTATCGTTTTATATAAGGATATTGCAATCAGATTTCACTATTGTTCCCAATTGCCTCTAAGGGCTAAGAAAATTAGTCAAACCTTTCTCTTTTTCCCTGAATGGCTGAAATAAATCATCTACCTAGGGAGTCAGGATAGCTATTAGCTGATTAGTTTTCCCATAGATGTTGACCTTCCAATAATCTCTAAATACTGGGGTGGTTTGTTATTTATTTCTTCAAATGAATCTTTTATTAAAGGTTTTAGTGGATGAGATAAACTCCTTATGTGTTCATGTGACTGTATAAATAGAAGAACAAAAGTGAATTTCAGCAGGAGACTTGTGGACAGCTACCATGCATTTTCCCCTTTAAGCAATATCTTATGGTTTTAGATTTTAGGAGCCTTTTTTTTTTTTTTTTTTACTATTAAAAACAAACTTTAGTTTATTCTTCCATCATTGTTTATTTTTCCAGCCAAAAAAAAGTACTATCATATATGTTGTAACATGTATCCATATGTAAAATGGAGGAGTAGTCGTGACAAATTGCATGCTGAAGCACACGCAGTGAGTCTCATGGAAGCTGCTATAGATAGGCTTTATATCTCAGGGGATTAAGGCTGGAAAGCTAAGGAAATTTGGTTGACTATGTTATAGCATGTAAACATAGCAGAACAATTCTGTTTACTTCGTTAGTCTGTGTTTGTTCTAAAATTCATATAGTTTATTATTGAAATAAGCCAGACATTT
>PVIU01020880.1:0-32939 GCA_004026605.1 Ondatra zibethicus | reverse complement strand
TAAAATGGATTATCTCTTTGTAATATACAATTTTGAATTTGAGCTAATATATTTGAGACTGTAAAAATTATAAGATGGAGGCCGTCGCCTCCCATATCTCTCTTTTTCATATTTAGCAGCTGCTTTTTTCAGATCTTTTTCTTCCTGGGAGTCCAACTCCTCCCCAGAAAGATCTAAATTCTGAAACTTATCCAGGACCAGGTATAAGGAGTGAGCCTTTTTCCTTCTCTCTCCTGTCCCTGTCCTTTTTCCAGATCGTTGAGGGCCCTTTCCTCCCCCTTCGGATCTGTTTCTTTGTTTCTGCCGGCCTTCCTTTTCTTTTATCTTCCAAGTCCTCCCCTTTGAAATCTGATTCCCTTAAATCTGACTCTGACAAGCTGTCCTACAAACCGCAGCCGCTTTATCTACAGTGGACTGACTTTTGCTGTTTGTTTACACGTCGCCTTTTGCTCTTTGTTTACACGCAGCCTGCAGCGGACTTACACAGGCAGCTGCAGAGTATCCAAGGGTCAATCTGCAGATTCAACATACCTGGAGGAACTTGCCGACCGGTCACCTGACCTGTCACCTCTCCACGTGTCGAGTTCTGAATCCTCTTTCGGCCCTCTCGCCCGGTGTCCCCAGGAGTGTTCCCGGGTTTCAGCACCAATTCTGGCTGACTCCCGACCAGCGGAATAAACAGCCAGACCCAGGATTCTTCTCGGATCACGCTTTATTGGAGAACACTTGGTTGACGCGGGAGGCGAGAAAGAGAGGTCTAAAATGGCGGCTGCTTATATAGGGAGATGTGACTCGACTCGCACCTTGATTGGCTGCTATGTCCTGCTGGCACCAGAGTCCTCGGGATTGGTTAGGGACACCTAGGTTATTGCGCATGCAGGAAGCGCCTGGACGCTCAGTCCGGAAGCATTGCCAAATATGGAATTGTTTACCTCCAAACTGCGAGGATGCAAGTGTCATCTTGTAATGGTGTTTATGCCTATGGCTCCCTGCAGGATGTGTGTTATGTACATAAGGCAAAGCTTATTCCTGATCCTGTCTTGCACCTGGATAAACAATGAAGTCAATTCTGCATCATCTGGTATAAATTCAGCGGTTTCAATATGCAAGATAACTCTTTCTGCATATCACGAGTAGTAACTATATTAAGAGGTTCTTTAAAATCCCTTAGCACCATGAAAATGACATATAATTCTGCCTTCTGGACAGAATTATAAAGGCTTTTTTCCACCTTACTCAATTAGTCTAATTTGTAACATGCCTTCCCTGATTTATTAGCATCAGTATAAAATGTGCGGGCTGCAGTTATTGGAGCATCACGTACGATTCAAGGAAGAATCCAAGAATTTCTCTTTATAAGGTTACGCCTATTGCATTTGGGATAGTTGCTATTAATTTCTCCCAAAAAATTATCACAAGCTCTTTGCCATGGTTCATTGTCTTCCCATAACTTTCTTATCTCATCAGTAGTGAAAGGCACTATAATTTCTGCTGGGTCTATGCCTACTAATTGACGAAGTCTCAATTTACTTTTTATAATTAATTCAGAGACTTTTTCAACATAAGTTTTTTTTAAGATTTTATTTACTTATTAAGTATACAGTGTTCTGCCTGAATGTATGCCTTCATGCCAGAAGAAGGCACCAGATCTCATAACAGATGGTTGTGAGCCACCATGTGGTTGCTGGGAATTGAACTCAGGACCTCTGGAACAGCAGCCAGTGCTCTTAACCTCTGAGCCATCTCTCCAGCCCTCCACATAAGTTTTTAATTTTTACTTGGTTTATGTGGTAAAAAGATCCATTCTAAGATAATATCATCTCTCTGCATTAAAATTCCTATAGAAGAAATTCTGGAAGGCAATATGACAAGAATACAACCAAGCTTTGGATTCATCCTATCCACATGTGCCTCCTGTAATTTTTCTTCAACCATTGTCAGTTCTTTTTCTGCTTCAGCTGTCAATTCTCTGGGACTATTCAAGTCTTTATCACCATTTAAGGTTTTGTTTAGATGAATTATTAGATCAGGTGTTATCCCAACAGCTGGTTGTAGGCTGGAGATGTCTCCTAACAATCTTTGAAAGTAATTAAGAGTCCGTAACCAGTCTCTCCTAATTTGTGCCTTTTGTGTCCTAATTTTCTGTAAACCTATTTTATAACCTAGATAATTGACAGAATCTCCTCTCTGTATTTTTTCAGGAGCAATCTGCAATCCCCATTTAGGTAAAACTATCTTTAATTCTTCAAATATTCTTTCTAAAGTATCCATGTTTGAATCAGATAGCAAAATATCATCTATGTAATGGTAAATTATAGACTTAGGAAATTGCTTACGTATTATTTCCAATGGTTGATTTACAAAATATTGACACAGGGTGGGGCTATTGAGCATTCCCCGTGGGAGGATAGTCCACTGGTACCTCCTATTAGGCTTAGAATTGTTATAAGTAGGCACTGTGAAGACAAACTGTTCTCTATCTTTTTCTTGTAAAGGTATAGTGAAGAAACAATCCTTTAAATCAATAACTATGAGAGGTCAGTCCTTTGGTAACAGATAGGGCAGAGGAATTCCTGATTGCAGGGGGCCTATAGGTTGAATAGGCTTGTTGATAGCTCTAACATCTGTCACCATTCTCTATTTTCCAGATTTTTTCTTAACAACAAATACAGGAGAATTCCAAGGGCTGGTAGATTCTTCTATATGTCAAGCATCTAATTGCTCTTGTACCAGCTGTTCTAAAGCCTGAAACTTTTACTCAGCTAAAGGCTATTGCTTAACCCATATTGGCTTCTCAGTCAACCATTTTAAGGGCAGGGCTGTTGGTACATCTGGAGGGTTATCCATTGCTTTGTGTTCTTGTACAGCCTGAATGGCCAGTGTTCGTAGTCTGTAATATCTTGTAATATTTTCCTCAGAAACATAAGGTTTAGGGGCTGCAGGAATGTTAATCTGGGTATTCCATTGCTGTAATATGTCATGACCCCACAAATTCACTTCAATATTGGCTATATATGGCCTTAGTTTTTCTATTTTCCCTTTGGCCCTATGCATTCAACCCATCTTGTGCTTTGTCTTACCTGAGATAGGGTTCCAATTCCCATGAACTGAATATCCATGTCGTGAAGAGGCCAATTTCGACGCCAAGATTCTGGAGTAATGATACTTATATCTGCACTCGTATCTAATAAGCTTTCAATAAAAATGCCGTTTATACACATTATTATCTTTGGTCTTTGTTCATTTATAGAGGTCTGCCAGAATATGCATTTCCTCTGTCCCACCAGAGTGCTTGACTCGTTCTACACATTTATCTCATCATTCAGACCATTATTGCTTTCGACAGCAGGCATGGGACCTTCTAATTTTCCTGATGAGACACATTCTCCACAGTAACCAGGAATGACTGGACCACATTCATCATGGGGGCCTGCGAGAGGCCCCCCACGGCGTTTCCCAATGGTATTGGGTTGCCTTGTCTATCTCTTGTTTACCTACATTCATTTGTCCAATGCCGGCCTTTGCCACACCTCCTACATAAACCTGAAGGCTGTGTCCTCCTGTTCCTGTTATTCCCAGAAGAGGCATTATTCCTGGAAATCCATTGTCTACAATCCCTTCTCATATGTCCCATTCTACCACAATTAAAACATCTGGTATTTTGATGTCTTCTCTGACCATCAGAGATTGCTTCTCCTACCCACGCTTCAGTACCAAAATCGAATGTCTTGACATTCATTGTATGCAAGACCCATTTATCCATGGGTGCTGATCTGGTCTTTAAAGGTCCCAGGATCCTTTTTCACTCTATGTTGGCATTCTCATAAGCCAAAGATTCAATTATTATATGTCTAGCTTCTGGGTCAGTTATTCCTATTTGTACAATAGCCCTGGTTAGTCTTTGCAAAAAGTCACTAAAGAGTTCTCTCTGACCCTGTTTAACCCTGAGATATGATTCTATTCTCTGTCCTGGTTCCTGGACCCTGTCCCAAGCCTTTAAAGCTGCTGTGGTACATACAGACAGGGTGTGGTCATCATAAAGAGCTTGATCCTGAGGATCAGAATAAAGTCTGTCACCTAGAATTTGATCTAGGGAAATCTCAGTTCCTTTCGCTCTTTCCTGTTGCTCTAAAATCCTCGATTCATCTTTAAGAAAGCATCTTCAGTGCAATTGCAGTCCATTTTCTAGGACAGCTGAGATTAACTGAGTCCAATCATGAGGTGTGGCTTTGTTACTGAAAGCCCAGGTTTTAAACATCTCTCTAACAAAGGATGAATGTAGTCTGTAAGTCACAATTACTTGTTTAATTTCTTTTAAATCACTCATACGTACAGGCTCCCATGTATATTCCTTGATAACCTTAGGGTATTTGGAGCCTGACACTTTTTCTGATGTTATTACTGGGAAGGCAGGTAGAACTCTGGGGAAAGTATCCTGAGGAGTTTTACATATTGACGAAATTAAATTTTGCCTTTTTACATTTTGCTCCTGGTCACCAAAGTCGATAATTTCCTCAATCCGTTCAAATCTGTTTATCACTGCATTTTGCAAAGTCTGGATCTCCTGTCCAGTATTCTGCTCTAATGCCCTCATTGAGGATTCTAAGGCATGAAGTCTGTCCATTAGAGATAATGTCTCATCCTTGGACATAATCTTCATTGCATGCATATTACCTTCTTGCAGAGACATTCTATCAGTCCATCTGTCATACCCCTTCAACAGAGTCTGATTAATACATTAAACAGTGCAAATTCTCTCAAATAATGTTTGAGCACCCATTGTCATGAACTGAGTTATATGTGCCAAATCAGCTGTTTCCTTCTCCAGAGTGCTAAATCTCTCTTTAAATGAATTACTCTTATGTGTCAAATCAGCTGTTTTCTTCTCCAGAGTGCTAAATCTCTCTTTAAATGAATTACCATCAGACTGTACCTTTTCCAAATATATCTCAGTTGACTGAGTCCTGTTAAGCAAAGCCCTAGCATCCTCCTTCAGATGTGAAATCTCTTTTTTGAAAAGTTTGGTATCAGTCTGGACCATTTCTAAAAGCAGCTCATTTGACTGAGTTTTGGTATTTAAAGTGTTTGTATTGTCCTGTAGGTGTATGACCTCCTCTTTCAGGAGCTTGGTACCAGTTTGAATCATGTTTAAAAGTACCTCAGGTGACTGAAAATTGTTAGTTAAGCTGGTTGTGTCCTTCTTTAGATCTCCAATTTCTTTTCTAAGAAGCCTGGATTCAGTCTGTAAAGACTGTATCATCTTCTTATTGTCAAATCACATTTTTAAGAAAAAAATATATAGGACAAAACCAAACCCTAGGAATAGCAGTGTAGGAGGTACATCATATGCGTCTTGTAAGACCTCACCCATGGTGTAAGTGAAAAGGCTATTGAAACCTCAGACAGTTAGATTGTCTGACATATTGCCCCTTTCTAAATCTCACCTGTGGCATAATCAATTGGAGTAGGTGCAATAACCATTGCTTGCCAGTAGGTGTCACAGTGCAGTTGAATTCACGTGCTTGGTTTAGATCTGAATTTAGGTGGAATAGGCTGAAAAATATACTCAAATCAAGAAGTTTTTTTAGTATAAATCATAGACTGTGTGCTCTGTGAAGGTCTGTGGCTGTTCAATAGTCTCCCACTTCAGTGGCGCAAACTGGGTGCAGCAGGGTTTGTGGCCACGGAAGTGCACTGGGAAAGTGCATGAGAATGGCCTTTGCCCATGGAGGCAGCAGCGGCAGCGGTGGTGGTGGCCACTGGTGGGCTGGATGCCGAATAGGGTGGGGGTGTCGATTGGTGCCGAGGGCTGGGAGGAGCTGCGTGGGCAGCTGGGGGGTAGCTGGGACAGTCTATGCACAAATGAATGTAGTGTGGCCGTGGCTGGCCAGAGATCTCAGTGGCCCCTCTGCGCAGTAGCAGATGGTCAGAGCTGTAAGAGGCTCTAAAAGTCCCACGAACCAGGTGCCAAGTGTAATGAATTAGGTCGGTACGATGAATAATTAGGCCAGTTCAAGAATAACAACTATACTTTAATGACTATAATCGGAAAAAGTCACGCTACAAGAGTGGGAGGTCCGACTTCCTATATGTCCGGCAGGCACCGCACAGAGAGGACGCACACCTTAATTCTCTCAGTTTTTCCTCCTCCGCTGCAGGTAGCCACACCTTAATTAGATGTGATTGGTTGATAGGGTTTCCCCATCAGCTATGTATTGTTTAAATTTGTTTCTGTCCTGGAATATCTTGTTTTCTCCATCGATGGTGAAAGAAAACTTTGCCTGGTATAATAGTCTGGGCTTGCATCCATGGTCTCTTAGTGTCTGCAGCACATCTATCCAAGATCTTCTGACTTTCATGGTTTCCAAATAGAAGTCAGGTGTAATTCTGATAGATTTACCTTTATATGTTACTTGACCTTTTTCCTTTGCAGCTCTTTAATATTCTTTCTTTATTCTGTATGTTTTGTATTTTGATTATTATATGGTGAGGGGATTTTTTTTTGATCCAGTCTATTTGGTGTTCTGTATGCTTCTTGTACCTTCATAGGAGTATCCTTATTTAGGTTGGGAAAGTTTTCTTCTATAATTTTGTTGAATATATTTTGTGGGCATTTGAGCTGTAATTCTTCTCTTTCTTCTAACATTATTATTCTCAGGTTTGGTCTTTTCATGGTGTCCCAGATTTTCTGGATATTTTGTGTTAAGTATTTGTTGGATTTGCTGTTTTCTTTGATCAATGAGTTTATTTCCTCTATAGTATCTTCAGTGTCTGAGATTATTTCTTCTATCTCTTGTGTTCTGTTGGTTATACTTGTCTCTGTAGTTCCTCTTCATTTACCCAGATTTTCCATTTCCAGAGTTCCCTTGGTTTGTGTTTTCTTCATTACCTCCATTTCAGTTTTCAAGTCTTGAACTGTTTCCATTACCTGTTTGATTGCTTTTTCTTGGTTTCCTTGGGTATGTTTGAGGGATTTATTAATTTCTTCCAGCTTTTTGTCATCTCTTCCATTTCATTAAGGGTTTTTTTTTTCACATTCTGTTTAAGGGTCTCTATCACTTTCATAATGTTGTGTTTAATGTCGATTTCTTCTACTTCTTCTGGATCAGGGTGTTCAAGTTTTTCTATTGCATGTTCACTGGATTCTGGTGTTATCCTGTTGCTTTTTAGGTTGTTGGAGGAATTCTTGCATTGGCGCCTGCCCATCTCTTCCTTCAAATGCGTTTAGGAGAGTCTTGGTGTCTTTGCTGTGGCTAACTGTGTACTTGGGGTTTTTTTCTTGGTCTGCCCTCTCTTAGATCCCTTCTGCCCTGAAGCAGGCTGTGGTGGTGTATCTAAGGACCCCGCAGATGGAAAGGAGTGCTTGGGGGCAAGCTGGGATGGGATAAATAGAGAAAGCCAGTAGCCAGGGAGAAGCCCCACTGAATGGCCAGAAACGTTTAGGAAATTGGAGGGGGCCTGTACTCTGTTCCTGGGGCATCTGGCCATCCAGGTGGGCACATACTTACCCCTCTGGATGAATCTCCTCAGTCTCATAGGTGGTTTTTAAACACAAAGCAAAGAAAACCAGCCTACAAACCACAATCCCAGAGAACTTAGACCACAATGAGGACACTAAGAGAGGCTTACATAGATGTAATCTACATGGGACATAGAAAGTAGAAAAAGATTAGATCTCTTGAGTAAATTGGGAGCATGGGGACCTTGGGGGAGGCCTGAAGGGGGAAGAGGAGAGGCAGGGAGGGAAGCAGAGAAAAATGTATTGCTCAATACAAATCAATAAAAAAGAATATGGAAGACAGCATGAGAGAGAAATTTGATAACTTGCATTTGTCCTCACAACTTTATAACTTGCACATCTTGTATATGTATTTGTATTTTACTGAAATTTGTTTGGTGAGGTTGTCCTTTTAAATTGACAAAACCTCTCAGCTGTCAAACTGCGTCAGACATCTTTGGGAAGGATACAATTTTACTTGAGTTATTATTAAAAAATGACAGAGAAATTACTTGGCTGGCACCTAGAGCCTCAGGGTCCTCCATGGTTGCTGAAGGTCGTATTTGCCTTTTGCTGTTTAGTGCAGGGCCTGCCAGGCTCCAGAAGATCCTGTGGGCTAAGAAATCTGTAGGAAGACAAGCCTACCTTAACCTGAGCAAGACTGTTGATTCCAGTGATTCTGTCCATATCTGGATATCTTATATGAAAAGGCAGTTTTTCTCAGTGGTCAGTGCTTGGTAGTTGAATTGCAGATGGACATTTATTGTGACCATTTGTCTATTGTCTTCTTTGGACGAAACAGAGTGCTTCTGCTAGGGGCCAAAATGTCTCTTTTTGTTATGAAAAGTTTTTAATAATTAAATATTTAAATGCCATATTCTCCAGATCTCTGAGCAGTTGAGGGCTGTTTATCAGGTAAAATTACAGTATAGAATCTGCCTGGAGAGCTGGATCTGAGCTTGACTCAATTGCTCTTAACAGGTAAGATTTATCCTCGTAAAAAGACAGAAAGAAGAAAAATTCTCCTGTTTTTGTTGTAAAAAAGAAATCTGGTAAATGAAGAATGGTGATAGATCTAAGAACTGACAATACAGTTATTCAGCCTATGGGTCCTCTACAATCTGGAATCCCTCTGCCTTCTCTATTTCCAAAAGGATGGCATCTTATAGTTATTGATTTGAAAGATTGTTTCTTCACTATACCTTTACAATAAAAGTATAGAGAAAAAAAATTTGCCTTCACAGTTCCTACTTATAATAATTCTCAGCCTACTAGGCGATATCAATGGACTATCCTCCCACAGGAGATGCTCAATAGTCCCACATTGTGCCAATACTTTGTAAGTTAGCCATTGGTAATAGTATGTAAGCAATTTCCTAAGTCTATAATTTACCATTACATGGATGACATTTTGCTATCAAAATATTCAAACTCTAGAAAGATACTCTAGAAAGAATGTTTGAAGAAGTAAAGAAAGTTTTGCTGGGGACATCCCTGTGGACACCTGTGATCCCCTCTAGAGTCAAGACTCTTGCCAATCCTAAAATGACTCCCTTAATGTAGATATCTTATTACCTTCTCCAATATCTGCCCTTCCTCCATTTCCACCCTCCCACTCCCCCAAGCTCTCCCCAGTCCATCCCTTCTCCCTTCTTCCTCTCTCTTTCCCTTTCATCCCCCCACTACCTACACCCCTATTCCCATTCCCGTGCCTCCCCCTTTTGCCCAGTGATCTTGTTTGCTTCCAATTTCCAGGAGGATCTATATATGTTTTTCTTTGGGTTCACCTTGCTATTTGGCTTCTCTAGGCTTGTGAGCTATAAGCTTAATGTTCTTTGTTTATGTCTAGCGTCCATAATGAGTGAGTACATACCATAATCATCTTTTTGGGTTTGGGATATCTCACTAAGGATAGTGTTTTCTATTTCCATCCATTTGCATGCAAATTTAAGGATGTCATTGTTTTTTTTTACTGCTGAATAATATTCTAATGTGTATATATTCCATACTTTCTTGATCCATTCTTCCATTGAGGCAGCAGAGGAGAAGGTGCCTGAACTAGCCTTGTACCATAGTCACATTGATGAATATCTTGATCATCACCATAGAAATTTCT
This sequence comes from Ondatra zibethicus, assembly GCA_004026605.1. NCBI lineage: Eukaryota > Metazoa > Chordata > Mammalia > Rodentia > Cricetidae > Ondatra > Ondatra zibethicus. The sequence continues at coordinate 23,325 of PVIU01020880.1, read as the reverse complement.
TCTGATGGATGGAGATAGAGACAGAGACCCACATTCACATCAGAGCAATGGACTGAGCTCCCAAGGTCCAGTCGAAGAGCAGAAGGTAGGAGAAGATGAGCAAGGAAATTGGGACCGGGAGAGGCTGGTCACCAACCGAGACAGTGTGCCTGATCTAATGGGAACTCACCAAATCCAGCTGGACCAGGACTGAATGAGCATATGATCAAACCAGAATCTCTGAATGTGGCTGTCAATGGGGGCTGACTGAGAAGTCAATGATAATGGCACTGGGACCTATCTCTTCTGCATGTATTATCTTTTTGGGAATCTAGTCTATATGGATGCACACCTTCCTAGGCTGGGATGGAGGGAGGAGGGCCTTGGGCTTCCCACAGGGCAGGGTACCCTGCCCCCTCTTAAGGAAGCAGGGGGAGGGAGGAGAGTTAGTGGGGGAGCGGGAGGGGACTGGGAGAAGGGGAGGAAGTGTAAATTTTTTGAATGAAAAATAAAAGAATATTAAAAAAAGAAAGTTTTGCCAAAATGGGGATTACAAGTTGCTCCTGAAAAGATACAGAGAGGAGATTATGTCAATTACGTAGGTTATAAAATAGGTTGGCAGAAAATTATGACACAAAAGGCACAATTTAGGAGAGACTGGTTGAGGACTTTTAATGACTTTCAAAGATTGTTAGGAGACATTTTCAGCCTATGACCAGCTGTTGGATTACACCCGATCTAATAATTCATTTAAACAAAACCTTTGATGGTAATAATGATTTGAATAGTCCCAGAGAATTAACAGATGAAACAGAAAAAGAATTGACAATTGATGAGGAAAAATTACAGGAGGCACATGTGGATGGGGTAAATCCAATTCTTAATTGTATTCTAGTCATATTGCCGTCCAGAATTTCTCCTACAGGAATATTAATGCAGAGGGATGATATTATCTTAGAATGGATCTTTTTACCACATAAACCAAGTTAAAAATTAATTAACTTATGTGAAAAAAGTCTCTGAATTAATTATAAAAGGTGAATTGAGACTTCATCAATTGGCAGGTATAGACCTCGCAGAGATTATCGTGCCTTTAACTATTGATAAAATAAAAAAGTTATGGGAAGACCATGAACCATGGCAAAGAGCTTGTGCTGATTTTTTTGGTGGAAATTAATAGTAATTATCCCAGAAGTGATAGACTTAACCTTCTAAAGAGAACTTCTTGGATTCTTCCCCAAATTGTATGTGATGCTACAATAACTGGAGCCCATACCTTTTATGCTGATGCAAAAGGGAAGGCAGAATACAAATCAGAAGAATTAAGTAAGGTGAGATAAAGCCCTTATGATTCTGTCCAGAAGGCAGAATTATATGCTATTTTCATGGTGCTAAGGGATTTTAAAGAACCTCTTAATATAGTTACTGATTCATAATATGCAGAAAGAGTTGTCTTGCATATTGAAACCACTGAATTTATACCAGATGATACAGAATTGACTTCATTATTTATCCAGGTGCATGATATGATCAGGAATAGGCTTTGTCCTATATATATATATATATATAACACACATCTTATCCCATATGGGTCTTCCAGGTCCTCTAGCACAAAGTAATACAGAAATTCATCAATTATTGATTGAAAGTGTGTTCCAGGCCAGAGAATTTTATAAAAAACATCATGTCAATAGCAAAGGTTAAAGAAAGTGTTTTTTGAGTTCTGGCAGAGAACGTGGCAAGCTAGGGTGTGCAGCCTCCTTCCTCTGGGCCCCCACGGCCTCCATCCTGCGCTGGGTGAACCAGGGGTCAGGAGCAGCCTTGGTCTCTGTCCTGCGGACCCCAGGAGCCCGAACCGTGATCCTGCAGCGACCCTTCCCCCGCCAACGAAAGGCCTCGATGGCAGTGGTCTCTGCGCACGGCTTCCTCCATCCACTGCCTGCTCTCCAGGGCCGGGCCGTGGAGAAGCCCCAGCCAGGCCTTCGAGGACATCTCCAGGTGTCGGCGAGCATAGAATGGTGGTCACCCGAAGGCCAAGATTGGCCCTTGAGGACCTCTGCAGCCTGAGGCGGGTCTGCGCAGGAACCCTCGGCCATCACTGGAAGGGGACCGCCCGGTAGAGCCCTCCGACTTGGATGAACAGAGGCCTCGACGGCCCTGGAGGGAGGTGAGCCGAGTCCAGCATAGTGGGAGGGACGATCGATCGTTGGTCCGCGGAGGTCCCCCTTCCACCCGAGAGAAGTCGGGACATCGCAAGTGGCCAGTCGGAAACGCTGGCGAAGATTTCCCCACCGCCATAGAAGGCCTTGCATATAATATGAAAAAGCTGCTCTCAACCTTTCCCCCTGACCCTTTTAGAGAGACCTTGGCTAAATCTGGACATGTAGCTGTAGAGATTGCCAATGCGGGGTAGAGGCAGGAAATCATGCGTGTGTACCCAGTCGTCTTTAAAAACATCGTAGACGTGTCTTCTAGAAGTGAATTTGAAGTGGAATTGTTTAGGCCACCTCTAGAAAAAGCCCTGGAGCCACAGTCGTCCTTGTTTATCCAATAGGTTAGAGGACCCAGCTGGAGGAAGAGGTCCGGAGCCAGATTGGTCGTGTGAAGAAGACGTCTTTTTTTTTGTTTGTTTTTGTTTTCTGTTGTATTGTGTACACATTTTATTTATTTCTCTCCCCTACCCCCATTTGTGTATGTGTGTCAATACCGACTGTTTTTTGGAACTATCTTTCTAGATGCTTTAAAGTGCCTGACATATTTTATAAGTAGTGGTAGGAAAACAACACATTATGTAAATACATTTTTGTTAGGATTCATTGAAATATTGTTTGGGGAAGAACAGCCAAACCCCTCCCGAGTTGACCGCATTGTGTTTGTGCCCTGGTTCCCAGGGGAAGGAAACGCAGAGCTCTGAGCCATTGTGCTCCATTGTGTTTGGCTTTGCTGTGTACATAGCATATATAAAGGACAAAAATTATATATATAATTTATGACACCTAGTCACTCTAGATGTCAAAGAGGTCGCCAGTGTATGACAAAGTAGAGGTAGTAGAATACATTTTGTATTTTTTTGTGTTAAAAATTTTTAAATTACTACTCTTGTTACATGTGTGCCGTTTACTGGACTGCTGTGTACACAGTGGACAACAGTCCTTACTTGAAACATCTGGTCTATCTAGATGTTTAGAACTGCCCAACGTATGTTAAATGTAGAGGTAGTAAAATATCATTTTGTAAATATCTTTTTGCTAAAATTCATGAAGCGCTGTCTTTTGGGAGTAGACTTATGGACCCCTCTGTGAGCAGTACTGTCTGCACTAGATCAGTGGTCTGGAGGAAATAACAGGAAGCAGCACAATCATGTACTAGTGTTACCTCACTCAGGATAGTGTTTTCTATTTCCATCCATTTGCATGCAAAATTCAAGATGTCATTGTTTTTTACCACTGAGTAATATTCTAATGAGTATATAATCCACACTTTCTTTATCCATTCTTCCATTGAGGGGCACCTAGGTTGTTTCCAGGTTCTGGCTATTACAAACAATGCTGCTATGAACATAGTTGCACAAATGCTTTTGTAGTATGATTGGGCATCTCTTGGGTATATTCCCAAGAGTGGTATTGCTGGATCCTGAGGTAGGTTGATTCCTAACTTCCTGAGAAACCGCCACACTGATTTCCAAAGTGTTTGCACAAGTTTGCATTCCCACCAGCAATGGATGAGTGTTCCCCTTACTCCACATCCTCTCCAGCACAGGTTATCATTGGTGTTTTTGATTTTAGCCATTCTGACAGGTATAAGATGGTATCTCAAAGTTGTTTTGATTTGCATTTCCCTGATCGCTAAGGAAGTTGAGCATGACCTTATGTATCTTTTGGCCATTCAAACTTCTTCTGTTGAGAATTCTCTATTCAGATCCTTACCCCATTTTTTAATTGGGGTATTTAGAATTTTAACATCTAGTCTCTTGAGTTCTTTGTATATTTTGGAGATCAGACCTTTGTCTGATGTGGGGTTAGTGAAGATCTTCTCCCATTCAGTAGGATGCCTTTTTGTCTTAATGACTGTGTCTTTTGCTTTACAGAAGCTTCTCAGTTTCAGGAGGTCCCATTTGCTCATTGTTGCTCTTATTGTCTATGCCCTTGGGGTTTTACACAAGAAGTGGTCTCCGGTACCCATGTTTTGCAGGCTACTTCCCACTTTCTCTTCTATCAGGTTCAGTATGGTCAGATTTATGTTGCGGTCTTTAATCCATTTGGATTTGAGTTTTGTGCATGGTGATAGATAAGGGTCTAATTTCATTCTCCTACAGGTTGACATCCAGTTATGCCAGCACAATTTGTTGAAGATGCTTGCATTCTTCCATTGTATAATTTTAGCCTCTTTGTCAAATATGAGGTGTTCATAGGTTTGTGGATTAATATCCGGGTCTTTGATTAGATTCCATTGGTCAACGTCTCTGTTTTTATGCCAATACCAAGGTGTTTTCATTACTGTAGCTCTGTAATAGAGTTTGTAGTCAGGGATGGTAATGCCTCCGGCAATTCCTTTATTGTATAGGATTGTTTTAGCTATCCTGGGCTTTTTGTTTTTCCATATAAAGTTAGTTATTGTTCTCTCAAGGTCTATGAAGAATTTTGTTGGGATTTTGATGGAGATTGCATTGAATCTATAGATTGCCTTTGGTAGAATTGCCATTTTTACTATATTGATCCTACCAATCCAGGAGCATGGGAGATCCTTCCATTTTCTGGTATCCTCTTCGATTTCTTTATTCAAGGTCTTATAGTTCATGTCAAATAAATCTTTCACTTCCCTGGTTAGTGTACCCCAAGATACTTTATGCTATTTGTGGCTATCATGAAAGGTGATGTTTCTCTGATTTCCCTCTCTGTTTCTTTATCCTTTGTGTATAGGAGGGCTACTGATTTTTTTGAGTTGATTTTGTATCCTGCCACTTCACTGAAGGTTGAACTTCACTAGAAGTTCTTTGGTAGAGTTTTTTGGGTCACTTATATACACTATCATATCATCTGCAAATAATGAAATTTTGGCTTCTTCCTTTCCAATTCAAATCCCCATGATCTCCTTATTTTGTCTTATAGCTATTGCTAGAACTTCAAGCACTATATTAAAGAGATATGGCAACCACGGACAGCCTTGTCTTGTTCCTGATTCAATGGAATCGCTTTGAGCTTCTCTCCGTTTAATTTGATGTTAGCTGTCAGCTTGCTATATATTGCTTTTATTATACTTAGATATGAATATTGTATCCCTAATCTCTCCAAGACCTTTATCATAAAGGGGTGTTGAATTTTGTCAAATGCTTTTTCAGCATCTAATGAAATGATCATATGGTTTCTTTCTTTCAGTGTATTTATATGATGGATTACATTGATAGATTTCCGTATGTTGAACCTGCCCTGCATCTCTGGGATGAAGCCTACTTGATCATAATGGATGATTTTTTTGATGTGTTCTTGGATTCTGTTTGCCAGTATTTTATTGAGAATTTTTGAATCAATAAAATATAAGTGACCAAATCATAAGTGAGATTGGTCTATAATTCTCTTTCCTGGTTGTGTCTTTGTGTGGTTTTGGTGTCAGGGTAATTGTAGCTTCATAAAAAGAGTTTGGCAATGACCCTTCTGTTTCTATTATGTGAAACACATTAAGGAGTATGGGTATTAGCTCTTCTTGGAAGTTCTGGTAGAATTCTGCATTAAAACCATCTGGTCCTGGGCTTTTTTTTGGTTGGGAGGTTTTTGATGACAGCTTCTATTTCCTTGAGACTTATAGGTCTATTTAAATTTTTCAAGTGGTCTTGATTTAATTTTGGTATGTGGTATTTATCTTAAAAACTGTCCATTTCTTTTACATTTTCCAATCTTGTGGCATACAGGCTTTTGTAGTAAGACCTAATGATTCTTTGAATTTCCTCAGTGTCTGTTGTTATATCCCCCTTTTCATTTCTGATCTTGTTAATTTGAGTGTTCTCTCTCTGCCTTTTGATTAGTTTGGATAGGGGTTTGTTGACCTTGTTGATATACTCAAGGAACCAGCTCTTTGTTTCATTGATTCTTTGTATTGTTTTCTGAGTCTCTATTTTGTTGATTTCAGCCCTCAGTTTGGTTATTTTCCGTCTTCTACTCCTCCTGGGTGAGTCTGCTTCTTTTTTTTTCTAGAGCTTTCAGGTGTGCTGTTAAGTCACTAATGTGTGCTTTCTCTATTTTCTTTATGTGGGCACCACTCTTAGCACTGCTTTCATAGTGTCCCAATGGTTGGTGTATGTTGTTTCTTTATTTTCGTTGAGTTCAACGAAGACTTTAATTTCTTTCTTTATTTCTTCCTTGACCCAGGAGTGGTTCAGTAGTTGACTGTTTAGTTTCCATGAATTTGTATGTTTTTTGGGGGTGGAATTGTTGTTACATTCTAAGTTTACTCCATGGTGATCCGACAAGACACAGGTGGTTACTCCAACATTTTTGTATCTGTAGATATTTGCTTTGTTACCGAGTATGTGATTAATTTTCGAGAAGGTTCCATGACATACTGAGAAGAAGGTATATCCTTTCCTGTTTGGGTGGAGTGTTCTATAGATGTCTATTAAATCCATTTGATTCATTACATCTTTTAGTTCTCGCATTTCTTTGTTAAGTTTCTGTCTGGTTGACCTGTCCATTGGTGAGAGAGGAGTGTTGAAATCTCCTACTATTAGTGTGTGGGGTTTGATGTGTGCTTTGAGTTCCAGTAATGTTTTTTTTTTTTTACATATATAGGTGCTTTTATATTAAGGGCATAGATATTTAGGATTGAGACTTCATCTTGATGCATCTTTCCTGTTATGAGTATGAAGTGTCCATCTCCTTCTCTTCGGATTGATTTTAGTTTGAAGTCAATTTTGTTAGATATTAGTATAGCCACACCTGCTTGTTTCTTAGGGCCGTTTGATTGAAAAACATTTCCCCAACCTTTTACTCGGAGATAATGTCTGTCTTTGTGGTTGAGGTGTGTTTCTTGTAAACAGCAGAATGTCGGATCCTGTTTTTGTATCCATTCTCTTAACCTGTGTCTTTTTATAGTTGAGTTGAGTCCGTTGATATTAAGCGTTATTAATGACCAGTGGTTGTTCATACCGGTTAATTTCTTTTTGGTAGTAGGGTTTGTGTGTCTCCCTTCTTTGAGTTGAGCTTGTGTAGGGTTGTTAGATGTCTGTGTTATGGGTGTTGTTTGCTTCCTTTAGTTGTGGTTTACCTTCTAGTACTTTCTCTAAAGCTGGGTTTGTGGCTATATATTGCTTAAATTTGTTTTTATCCTGCAATATCTTGTTTTCCCCATTGATGGTGAATGAAAGCTTTGCTGGGTATAGTAGTCTGGGCTTGCATCCATGGTCTCTTAGTTTCTGCAGCACATCTATCCAAGACCTTCTGGCTTTCACGGTTTCCATAGAGAAATCAGGTGTAATTCTGATAGGTTTACCCTTATATGTTACTTGACCTTTTTCCTTTGCGGCTCTTAATATTCTTTCTTTATTCTGTATGTTTTGTGTTTTGATTATTATATGGCGAGGGGATGATTTTTTAATATCCAGCCTATTTGGTGTTCTGTATGCTTCTTGAACCTTTGTAGGAATATCCTTCTTTAGGTTCAAAAGTTTTCTTCAATAATTTTGTTGAATATATTTTCTGGGGCTTTCGAGTGGAATTCTTCTCCTTCTTCTATCCCAATTATTCTTAGGTTTGGTCTTTTCGTGGTTTCCCAGATTTCCTGGATGTTTTGTGTTGCAAATTTGTCAGATTTGTTGTTTTCTTTGATCACTGAGTTTATTTTCTCTATCGTATCTTCAGCATCTGAGATTCTTTCTTCTATCTCTTGTAGTCTGTTGGTTATACTTGTCTGTGTGGTTCCTGTTCGTGTATCCAGATTTTCCATATCCTGCCATCTCTCGGTTTGTGTTTTCTTCATTGCCTCCATTTCAGTTTTCAAGTTTTGAACTGTTTCAGTTACCTGTTTGATTGCTTTTTCTTGGTCTTCTAGGGTATCTTTGAGGAATTTATTCATTTCTTCTCTCTTTTTGTTAGTTTTCTCATCCCTTTTTATAAAGGAGCTTTTCACTTCTTCTTTAAAGGTCTTTGTAACTTTCATAATCTTACATTTAATGTCGATTTCTTCTACTTCTCCTTGGATAGGTTGCTCAGGTTTTCCTGTTCCATAATCACTGGATTCTGGTGTTATCATGTTGTTTTTCAGGTTGTTGGATGAATTCTTTGATTTACGCCTGCCCATCTCTTCCTTCAAATGTGTTAATGAGAGTCCCGGTGGCTTGGTCCCTCAGTCCGGGCTGCCCCAGGACCTCGCAGTAGGTCCGGATGTATCTGCCAGCACTGGATCAGGGCCCCTTGGGGCCGCAACCAGATGTATCTGCTGGCACTGGATCAGGGCCCCTTGAGGTGTCCAAATAGATCTGCCAGCGCTGGATCAGGGCCCTTTGTGGCATCCACAAGTATCTGGATCTGGATGAATCTGCCAACACTGGGTAGGACTCCTTGTGGGGTCCAGATGAATCTGCTGATGCTGGGTAGGACTCCTTGCTGGCCCAGGGACTCCCGGTCCAAAGGGCGGGCTTAGTGAAAGTTGCCCGCTCTGCTCCGCTCCACTCTGTGGGACAAGGGTGGGGCCCTCTAGCACTGGGCTTACCCTTCCCCCAAAGCCTCAGCCTGGAAGTAGGCTGAGTTTGGGTGCAGCTAGGACCATGCAGATGAAAAGGGGTGCCTGGGGGCGAGCTGGGTTGGGATAAGCAGAAAAGCCAGTAGGGGGGGCCTAAGTGGCCAGAAGGCCTTGGGGATGGGCTGGGACCCACTTACCGGGTTCCGGATGAATCTGCCAATGCTGGTTAGGACTCCTTGCTCACCCAGCCTAATTATGGTTTTTAAACAGTGTTTTGATTTTTCCCTTTAATCCATAACTATAATACCAGAGTATTATAGATTTATACATTGTTTAACTTTTGTATGACAGGTAATTAATGAAGGTTTATGTACATGTGTGCTAATTTTAATAAACTACATTTTTTATTACTTGGTGAAATTCATATATAGTCCAGGCTGGCCTCAAACCTGCTATTTGGTTGGACACGACCTTGAACTCCTGATCCTCCTGACTTCACCCAAATGCTGTGGTTAAAGATATTTACCACCAAGTCCAGCCATACACTTAATTTAAAAATCTTACTTTTGATAAGCCAATGAGTCAGAATGTTGTATCTAAAGAAAGATCTTTACTTATGGTAATTTCAGCCAGTGATTTTAATATAGAAATTGCTTGTTGTAGAAGGACAGAATCCCATTCTTCTAAAATGTATTCTGTGGAGGCTGGAGAGATGACTCAGTGGTTAAGAGCACTGACTGGCCTTGGATTTCATTTTCATCACTCACATGGTAGCTCACAATCATCTGGTTTCCTGTTTCCAAGGGATATGACACTCTTTTCTGGCTTCTGCAGGCACAGGGATTCCAGGTGGTGTACAGATACACACAGGTAAAAACACCCGTCTATATAAAATAAACATTTAAAAATCTGTTCAATGAATTTGAAGTATAAGAATTGATATTTATAAGTAGGTAATTATATAAATATAAAGCAATATAATTAATTAAATATAATTTTATATTACATTTATGTAATCTCAGTGTAGTTATAGTCAACAATGTATATGATTCCTCTATAGATATTTTATTTCCATTTCTTTTTATTTTGAAACTAAGCTTCACTGTACAACTCTATCTTTCTTGGAACTCACTCTATAGATCAGGTTGGACTCAGCCTCACAGAGATCCACCTGCCTCTGCCTCCTGAATTTTGAGATTAAAGGCCTGTGTCACTACTCTTAGATATTTTATTTAAAAAGAAACAAGGGATTCTGCTTATCATTGCCTTTTTGCCTTTTAATCAAAAGCATTTCTCTTTGTTAAAACCGTTGTGAGACTATTTTTGCAATATAACTTTAGTGAGTAAGTTTTGTCTTCTTCACACTGTTTGCCTGCAGGTATGGGAAGAGTGGGGAATGAATAGAGGGACAAAGAATCCACGTCACAGCAGTTTTTCTTTTAGTCACAAGCAAATGTATCATATGCCATCCATACATTTAAGTTGCTGTCTGTGGCTAACATTACTTTCTTCACCAAGGACTGGAAGGTAATCATAGATGGAATATTTACTTAAAGTCTCTGTGTTCTCAATGTAGGTCAAAGTTCCAAAAGTATCAGTAGCAAGGGGAAAGTTGTTTCCTCAAAAAAATTCATATGGAATGAGTATTCAAAAATGGGATAAAAGTATCACTGATCACTTGCAGCTCTCGCTTAACATATTTCAAGAATGAGTTATGCTAATGTTCTTCCTTATCCTCCTCCAATTTTGTTTCCCTTGATTCCTTTTCTCTTAGCCTGAGTGAAAGTGTCCATCTCACTCTCTTTTTCAGATACTCTCCAAGGACACATTGCTGATCATTGGCATGTGTATTTTCTTTGATGCTTCATTTCAGCCTCACCTAGGTGGGGTTGATCATTGAAGAAGGTGTAGACACAAGTTTCTGTCCTACCTGGTCCTGTGACTGTTCAGTTCCAAAGAAACACAGAGGCTTATATTAATTATAAACTGTTTGGCTTATCAGCTTAGGCTTATAATATTAACTAGCTCTTACGACTTAAATTAACCCATAATTTTTGTCTGTGTTTAGCCAAATGACTTGGTACTTTTTATCAGTGAGGCATTCTCATCTTGCTTCCTCTGTGCCTGGCTTGTGACTCTGTCTCTCTACCTTTCTTCTTCCCAGAATTCTCTTAGTCTGGTTGACATGCCTATACTTTCTGTCCAGCTACTAGCCAATTAGCATTTAGTAAACCAATATGAGTGACGTCTTTACAATGTACAAGAACATTATTCCACAGCACTAGGTACAAAAGGAACTCAGTTTTTTTCCAGGTTGAGTTGAGAGATGAATAGGAACAGTATGCATTTCTTTTGTGAAAATGTTCATAAATAATGTCCCATATAGCACAAATATTCATAGCCATATAATTTATAGACTCAAGGCAATGACCTGATAATATTGCTGTTATTTACTTGGATATCAACAATGTTACAAATTTGGTCTTTCATACATGACACTATTTTGTGACATGAACTGTGTAGGTCATCAGCTCACAATGGCAAGGTGGCAACTCAGAGACAAATTTCAAAGTTGAGTCATTCCATTGGACTCTCATTTTTTGAAAGCACCATGAGGGTGATCCTGGCCTCAAATGTTTTATTCAAATATTCAGCCTTCCATGTACCCAGAAGATACCTCACTGTGTTTTGATCCCAGAAATTTGATTGCTCCCACTCCTATTCTAATTGTATCTCAAAAACTTTGTTGGGAACTGCCATGGACGGGGACACACACACACACACACACACACACACACACACACACACACCAGTAAAAATGACAACCCTTAAAATAAAGCAAAAAAATATATATGAGGGTTAGAACATGGTCTAGAAAAAAGTATAGATTTTTCTGCTGTACTCACAGATCTGTGCCTAGCCCCATTGTCATGAGAGGGTTCCTCTGGCAGCTGATGGGTACAGAAACAGAGACCCACAGAGGTTGGGGAACCCAATGCAAAAGGGGGAGAAAGTTTTGTCAAGGATACCAGGAGAACACAGACCACAGAATCATCTAAGCAGGGCTCATTGGGGCTCACAGAAACTGAAGTGACAACCATGGAGCCTGCACGGGTCTGCACTAGGTCTGTATACATGCTGTGGTTGTTTAGCTTGGGGTTTTTGTGGGACTTCTAACAATGGGAGCTGGGTTATTTCTGATTCTTTTGCCTGCTTTTGGGACCGGTTTCTTCCTTCTGGGTTTTCTTGTCCGTTGATATGAGGAGTGGTCTCTAGCTTTATTATAACTTTTATGTTGTGTTCAGATGATATCACTGGGAAGCCTGCTCTTTTCTGAAAGGAAATGGAAGAGGAGTGGTTCTGGGGGAGAGGGGATGTGTGTGTGTGGGAACTGGAGGAGTGGAGGGAAGGGAGGTTGCAATAAGGATATATTATATGAGAGAAGAATAAATAAAAAGAAAAAAGTATAAAATATCATTGTAAGATATTTTTGCTCAAATCATAGACACTTGTTGGGAAATACCTGGATGTGGATTCTAAATCTTGACCAGTTGGAATCACTTCCATATGCCCCTTTCTAATGTACTTTTTTGTGGCTGACCCTGAACCGACTTCACAACCTATTTAATACTACTTCACATCTTCGGATTATCCTGAGACTGATATTATAACCAGCAAATAGTTAATTTGCACATACATTCTTCATTCCTGATGAACACCTAACACTTTAATGAGTAGTGCTCCTTAGGCACAGAAAACAAATGTAGTGAGCAACATCAATTTCCACATGTTCATATTCTCAATACAATGTGGGAATGGAAAACAAGAGTCTATAATTGAAAATTTTTCTTGTTTGCTTTTTGAAAAAAGATGTTCCTTTACTATTTTTAATTTTGTACATGTATGTGGTATGTGTGGGCATATGTAAAAATGCCTGCAAGAGCTTCTGAGGCCAGAGGACTCAGATACTCTGGTGCTGGATTATAAGTGTTTGTGAGCTGTGAGATGTGGGTGCTGTGAACTGAACTCAGGACTTCTCAAGCTACCCAGCCATCCCTCCATTCCCCATTATGTACTACTAAGAGCTAAAATTATAGGGATGGAAAGATGGCTAAGGAGTTAAGAGCACTGGCTGCTCTTCCAGAGGACCTGGGTTCAATTCCCAGCACCCACTTGGTGGCTCACAGTTATTTGTAACTCCTGTTCTGGGAGATCCTATATCATCACACAGACATGCATGCAAGCAAAACACAAATATATATATAAAAATTAAATTACCTTTAGAGGTAAATATGTAATATACATATAATATGCAATTGTGTATATATTTAAATGAATCAAGGTTATAGTTCTGTGTTTCAATAATTCTTCACAAAATAAATATGAGCATATTCAACACAAAGAAAATGGAAGACAAGAACCCCAAACCTTTTAAATATTAATTTTTATGTCTGCAGAAGCTGAGATGGAAGGAGGACTCAGTGGTTAAAAGTGTTGGATGCTCTTCCAGAGAACTGGAATTCAGTTCCCAGCACCTATGTTAGGTAGTTTATGATTGCCTGTGACTCAAACTCCAGGGGACCTACTTTCTTTTTCCAGCCTTCCAAGGTACCTGGATATACTCACAAGGCACATATATATCGTCAAACTAAAAAAAAGAGAGAAAGCTTTACGTCCAGGCATGGTGTCACAAGTCTTAATCCCAGCGCTATAGAGACAGAGGCAGTTGGATATCTGTGAGGTGGAGGTCACCCTGGTCTACAAATTGAGTACCAGGAAATCTAGGACTACATAGAGAGACCTTGTCTCCAAAAAATCCTTATGGGTTGCTGAAATGGTACTGAGTAAATAAACTTGCTACCAAGCTTCACAACATGAGTTTAGTCCCGTGGACCCATGTGGTGGAGGAAGAGACTGGCTCCTGCAAATTGTCATGTGGCTTTCTGCATATGTGCCACTGCATATAAGCCCCCACATACATGCTGCATGGAGAATGGGCCCTTGTTCCGTCCCAGGCACCCGGCTAGCTTACACCCAAATAACCACACAGAAATGGTATTAATTAAATCACTGCCTGGCCCATTATCTCTAGCCTCTTATAGGTTAACTCTCACATCTTGATTTAACCTATTTCTATTAATCTGTGTGTCAACACAAGGTCGTGGCTTACCAAGAAAGATTCAGCATGTCTGATTCTGGTGGCTCCATGGCACTTCTCTCTCTTTCTGCTTTCTTTCTCCCAGAACTCAGTTCTGTTTTCTCTACCTACCTAAGTTCTCCCCTATCTACTAGGCCAAGGCAGTTTCTTTATTCATTATCTAATGAAAGCAACACACAAAGGGAAGGAACTCCTACACCATTTCTTCTTTTCTGTTGAAACAAAAAGAAAGGCTTTAACTTTAATATAGTAAAATTACATATAACCAAACAGTTATCAAGCAAGAATTACAGTTACAATATTTATGTCTACTTTATCTATTATCATAACTAAGGAAAACTATAACTATAAATTCTTCAACTCCATCAAAGATTCCAGAATGATATAATATTACCTAAGTAAATAGGAAGTGCTTTGTAAGCATCTTCCAAAACTCTAGAATTGACAGAGACATCTCACTGCCTGTATAGTCACCCAAAGTTCTTTTGTACTGTTGGGGCATCCATCTTCAGCCTACAGGCGTATATTATCCAGCAGACTTTTCCATGAAGCTGGAAATTTCAAAGACAGTTCAGTCACTTTCTTCTGTGTCCTGAAGAATGTCTTGCAGGATCCCCGAAGGACCATCTAACCTTTAGGCAAGTTCAGCAGTCATCTCTCTGAGGTACTGCATGTCCAGTTTGTGTAATAGTCCAGGCAAGAGCAGTTTCTTGCCCAAATGGCTAGCAAACTCCATAAGGAGCCTCTTTGATGCCCATCTTCCTCTTAAACTAGCTGGTGCTTCCAGGAGCAGATGTGTCTCATTGTCATGAAAAGCCCTAGGTTATTAAAACATTTTAAATGCCATATTCTGTAGTCTTTGAAAGGTATGAAGAATACCTATCTGAAATATATCTATGCATACCTAAAATATCTAACATGACTACAAACTTGACTATTATAGATGATTATCTATTAACCTATATTTCTTAATTATACACTAAATTTTTAAATGAGCTACACAATCACAATACCTTAATCAAGTTCAGAAATACATATACATATAACAAAATTGAGCTTAAATTTGTATCAATAAATCAAGATCCATACCAATGTAAATTATTCATATCTATATCATATCCCTCAGGGGTTCTTGTTCCATGAAACCATATTGGTGTAGAAGCAATCCACATGTTCTCATCTTCTGTGAAAACAAAAGAAGAACCTCTTTTCCAAAGCACCATATCCTTAGACCCAAATTCTGAAGTCAATATACCTTTATAACATACATGCTGGTTTAGCTTAGCAGCCCATACAATAAAACATGTCTCTGTACTTAGCTCCTTCACAGTCAAAAACCTCAAAGAAAACACAGTAATATACAGAATCCAGACTCTCTGTGAATTTTCCATTTTTTACATGGCCTATTTTTCTTTATTCCTTTTAATATATCAATATTTGTACTGCCTGTCTCTTTAAAGACTTTACCCCCTTTTTAAAAAAACATTAACTTAATTTTATAACTTTTTATACTCTTTTTGTCTCTCCTAAGCCTAAGTACATTAATTCAACACTGTGACCCATTTGGAGGTCTTTTATGTCTGAATCTGTCCTATTGTGAATCTGTAATTCTTTACTGTCCAGGAACACTTTCACTTTGTGCTTTTAAAATGCTAAGCGCTTAAGGATCTAAGCTGTGACATTCCTAGGTCAAATACAGGTACTGCGGGCTTGCCCCGCCCAGTCCAGCATGGCGGAGCTGCTTGTACCTCTGAGAGCCAAGCACACTGCCCCACTTCCAGGCACAAAGCTGTTCCACATTGTCATCAAGCAAGCTGCAGTAATCTGCTCACAAACGCCATCCAAATGCTCTGTCTCCCAAAAGAGTCAGAGGTTGTGCTGGCTGCACGGCCAGAAACTGGTATTTCAAAACCACCACTTTCTAGTAGATCTGATCCCACCTCTTACCCAGGCAGGAAGAGCTGAGCCACGGCCATGATCTCAGCTACTTTACTCCCAACCCCAAGTTGGCACACAAACACCCAGGCCCATAAATGCTCCATAGCTGGAGTTTGCACTGGTGGCAGGGCCCAGGAAGCCTCGTTTTAAAATGGCGCAGCTTTTGTTTTATGCTATTGCTGAGTCAGGAAAATCTCTCTGTGGCATGCCCCAGCAAACAGCAAAAAACTCTGTTTTTTCTGTGTGTCTAGAATGAAGCTCTCTCAGGCTTTTAAGTGGATTTAGTCCATCACATTGGTGCCAAACTGTTGCATGGAGAGTGGGCCCTTGTTCCTTCCTGGGCACCTGGCTAGCTTACACCCGAAATAACCACGCAAAAATGGTACTAATTAAATCACTGCTTGGCCCATTATCTCTAACTCTCACAGCTTGGTCTAACCCATTTCTATTAATCTGTATATCACCATGAAGTCGTGGCTTATTGGGAAAGATTCAGCATGTCTGATTCTGGCGGCTCCATGGCAGTTCTCTGTCTGCTTTCTTTCTCCCAGAATTCAGTTCTATCTTCTCTGCCTACCTAAGTTCTCCCCTATCAACTAGGCCAAAGCAACACACAAACAGAAGGAACTCCTACACCACTAACATAAATAAATATTAACATAAAATCTTTTACTATGCATAAAGGAGTTTGAATGCCACACTTCTGTAGATGAATGTAATATGCTTTCTTTGTATTTTTCTCAATAACTTTTATTGTGTTTGCCATCTCCCTGTCCTGCCATAGTCCAGATGCCACCCCTTCTTACTTTCATGTCCACATCCTCCCTAAACTCTGCAATGAGATTAAACATGGTGCTTGTGGCTGATGTTACCTCATTTAACAGGTAGGTCCCAATGCCATACAGATATACAAATACAAAATAAATGAAGGCTGATTATCAAAAAAGCAAAATGAATTTAAAAATATAATGTACTCATTGATAGAAATTATAGATAAAAGTTAATTATCAAAAGTATATCCATTAAGCCGGGTGGTGGTGGCACATGCCTTTAATCCCAGCACTTGGGAGACAGAGGCAAGTAGATCTCTGAGTTCAAGGTCAGCCTGGTCTACATACAGAGCACCAGGACAGGCTCCAAAGCTATAGAGGAACCCTGTCTTGAAAAAAATCATAAAATTAAGATATGAATTAAAATGCCAGTTTTATAGCACTAGAGTGTATTTCTCAAGTGAGGCATGCTGGAAACATCTCCATGTCAGTTTCTTTTAAAAAAAAAAAACTATGTCAAAGTCAGAAATTTGTGAATAAGGAGTTTGAAAAGACCCCAAAGGCAAAAGTTCTCCACAGCAGCAGATGCTTTATCAAAGTTAAATGTCTAGATGATGCTTTCCTCACAATGTGTAGAGTAGTAATTAGAGTCCCAATGATGAAATGTGCATGCATTTGAGAATACACTACTTCGTTAAAATTCCTTCAGAGAAAAGAAAAAAGGAAAAATTCATGCTATTGTTCATTTGATAAGAGTTGGTACATAGCACTAAGGACTCTGATGTGAGCCTGGGCTCTACAGTGTTTTGAAGCTTGGATTCAGGTGAGCAGTATAGCTTCATCTCAAAAAATAGCAAGTGAACATTGAGATGCACAGCAGACAACACCGTTGTAAGTACCAAACTCCAAACTTCACATGCCTTCTAAATTTGTAAGTCCTATTCCAAATTGCAGGGTAATTGTTGCAAAGCAATACTCAAATTTGTCTGATGCAATGTGATTAGGGAAATTAGTTTCAGGAGAAAGAGAAAACAATCTCAACAAATGAAGAGCATTATGGAATAAATAATGACAGAAATGAATCTTATAAAGGTAAGGAAGCCAGACTCTGTACCCACAGACATCTTAGGCATCATTTTGTGGCTCTGCTGAAAACAGACTGGCCATGTTCTACCAGGCAGGATGCTGGAAGTATTGACTGCTGTGCTGCTCTCAGATAAAAGATTAAAATCAAAATTTCACTTAATAAAAAAGTTTTAATTTGGGGGATTTGAGACAGGGTTTCTATTTGTAGCCCTGGCTGTCCTGGAAGTGGCACTGTAGACTAGGTTGGTCTTGAATTGATAGAGACACTTAAAAATGGCCTGATATAAAAGACCATGATAGAGAGTGTTTTGTCAAGTGCTTGAATTATTAAATACTTTTTATTTATTACCTTTATTTTATTATATGAGTGTTTTGCATGCATGTATTACACACACACACACGCGCACACACACACACTTCATGCATGCCTAGTACACATGGAGGCGGAAGAGGTTATCAGATTCCCTGGAACTGAGGTTAGAGATGATTGTAAAGTACCGTGTGGGCTGTGGGAACTGAGCTCTTGGCTGTACACAAGTACAGCAAGTGCTCTTAACCACTGGTAAAGACTTTTAAACAAACAGTGAAGGAACTGGTCACAACAGTTTCATGAAGCTGAGATATGGGGATAGATGAGATATACCTGAGTGATGTGAAGGTCAAGAAACAGTAATGCAACCACTTATCAACTGGAGGAACTATGGGAGAAATCTGCCCCTGTTGAGCTGCTTCTTATGGTCATTAGGGACATGTGGCTATCACCAGCTGAGGCCCCAATGAATATTAGAATATGGAAGATGACAGAGGACAGGTGGGTGTTTAACTTAGAGGTTTAGGACTGAGAGACACAGTGCTCGCTGGACCTGATGAAGCTGTGATTATTACAGAGGAGTTAAAAATTGATCCAGCACAGACCTCAGGGAAGGTATAGGGTTCTAGTGTTTAGCTGAAGCCCATGGTCAGACAAGACCTTTATGATGTGGAAGGCTGGGCAGTCTTAATGATAAACACCAGCATGGAGGTGGTGTTAGTGAAATGCAAGATCAAGCAGCAGGAAAGGCCAACAGGAAGGAGCTGTGGGGGTGGCTGCAAGGCTGGTGTGACAAGACTCTGTCAAGACAGTTCCTGGGGAAACGCAGGAAGCCCAGTGATGCTCAAGTGAGCTTGAGGAAGACTTTAAAGCCAGAGCAACGGTTCAGAAAAGGAACAAAATGATTCAATCGATAAAGATAGAGCTTGACCAAGGTGTGAGCAGCTATTCCCCAGAGTATACAATGTAACGTGTGCTTGGGTGGATGTGGCTCACAGCCCAGGGCTGCTGAAAGGCACTGGGCACAGTTGTAGCCTGCAGCCTGCCAGAATCAGGGGGTCTAGTCCCACGCAGGCCTAGCAGGCCGGGATGAAGCAACACAAACCCTGTCCTGCGCAGACTATCAGGGATGTGGAGACACATTTTACATTATGAGATGACCATGACCTCCTGGGGGAGGGCTGGAATGTCCTGCTTTAGAGGAAAATGTTCGCTTAGGTTCCCATGCTTCAGTACTTGTTCTTCATATGGGAGCAAACATGGAGGGGAAGCCAAGTGGTATCAAGGGCAGAGTGTAGGTGTCTATGCCTTCTCTGGGGTTGTGTCCTCTCTGTGCTCCCTGCTGTGGACAGTGTGGCTAGTTGTATCATAATGCTTCAATGATAGGCTAGAGACATTAAAGTGAGCCACATGGGCCCTTCTCCCTTAAGCTGCTTGTGGGTCTTTATCACAGAAATGAGTAGAGAGAAAGAAAAACTATTGTTTGAACATTTGCAAATGCCTATAACCTTTTCTCACCAATTTTCTTTTTTTTTTAAAAAAAATTTATTATTTTGTTAGTTTTACATTTGTTCATTTTACATTCCAACCACAGTTCTTACTCCCACTTCTCCTCCCTCCCATTTGTCCC
The DNA here is from genome assembly GCA_004026605.1 of Ondatra zibethicus. Classification (NCBI taxonomy): domain Eukaryota; kingdom Metazoa; phylum Chordata; class Mammalia; order Rodentia; family Cricetidae; genus Ondatra; species Ondatra zibethicus. The sequence continues at coordinate 3,784 of PVIU01020880.1, read as the reverse complement.
CCAGCCCACATCCCATCCACTACTCCCAAGGGTAAGAGCTCCCATGGGGAATCAACAATGTCTGCTACATTAAATTAGGCCAGGACAAAGCCCCTCCCCTCACCATTAAGGCTGAGCATGGCATCTTACCATAGGGAATGGGCTCCAACAAGGTAGCTCATGCACCAGGGATAGATCCTGGTACTATTACAAGGGGCCCCTCGATATTTCAAGCTTCACCACTGTCTCCCACACATGGAGGGCCTTGTTCAGTCCCATGGAGGATCCATAACTGTTGGTCTAAAGTTGATGAGTTTCCACGAGTTTGGTTCAGCTGTCTCAGTAGATTTCTCCATCATGATCTTGAGCTCCTTTGTTCATATAGTCCCTCCTTCCTCTCTTCAGATGCATTCCCATAGTTTGAGCTGGTGCTTGGTTGTGGATCTTTTCATTTGTTCCATCAGTTACTGGATGAAGGCTCTATGATGACAGTTAGGGTGTTCACCAATCTGATTACAGGGGAAGGTCAGTTTGGGCATCCTTTCCACTATTGCTAAGAGTCTTAACTACAGTCATCCTTGTGGATTCCTGGGAATTTTCCTAGCACCAGATTTCTCCCTAACCCCATAGTGGCTGTGTCTATCATAATATCTCTTTTATTGCTCTCCTACTGTCCTCCTCCCCCATCATCCCATTCTCTCATGTTCTCATTCCCCTTCCTCTCCCCTTACCAAACCCTCTAGCCTCCAGTTTACCTAAGAGATCTTATCTAATTCCCCTTCCCAGGCAATCCATGTGCCCTTGTTTCCTCCCTTCTCTGGCATAATATTGGAGGATCAGGAACATCAGTTAAGTAAATCTCACTCCAACACATTTGGGGGAGCATCAGCAGCCACAATACCTAGAGTGCTGTGGGACAATTGTTTGTACCCTGTCAATTGAATTTTAATAAAATGCTGATTGGCCAGTAGCCAAGCAGGAAGTATAGGCAGGACAACTAGGCAGGAAGTAGAGGTGGGGCAATGAGAACAGGAGAATTCTGGGAAGAGGATTCTGCAGTCATGACCCAGCCACAGAGGAAGCAAGATGTGACTGCCGAGCCTCGTGGCTAACTCTGACAAGAATTATAGGCTAATGGAAGTTATAAGAATTAGTAAATAAGAAGCCTGAGCTAATGGCCCAATCAGTTTATAACTAACATTGACCTCTGTGTGATTCTTTGGCAGTTAACGGATGCAGGACCGGGTGGGACAGAAACCTCTGTCAACAATCAGGGCCAGCATTCCTCTGTTCCACACATTGGACAAAGTGCTCAGACAGCCATAGAACATCATTTTCTTCCTCTGAAAAAAACGCAAACATGCCCTCAACCCCATATCAAAACAGGAAAGGGTCCTTCCATAATACAGCACAAGGATCCTTCCATTTCACCTGAGCAAAAGTTGCTTGAGTGCAATCATGCCAAAATCTATCTGCGACAGATTGCTCCTGGGCATCCACATTCAAAAATCTTAAAGAGGGCATAATTTAATGCATTGCATGGTAACTGAGGATATAACTCCCCTTTTTTCATTTTAAGTTGCATCATGAGACTGCCATGGAGAGGTAAGGTGGCCATGGTTTATTTCCATCTCTTTGATCTCTCAGAATTTTTCCCAATATCTGACTGCGGGTTTATATTATTAAGACCTATTATAACTCATGCTACACTGGCACTGATATTGTAGTCTAGTTATCCTTTGCTATACATCGAATATACACTTATGAGTGAGCACATACTGTGTTTGTCTTTCTGAGTCTGTGTTACCTCACTCAGGGTGCATTTTTCTAGTTCTACTCATTTGTCTGCCAATTTCATGATGTCATTATTTTTACAGCTGAGTAATATTCCGTTATGTAAATATACCACATTTTCTTTATCCATTCTTCAGTTGAGGGGCATCTGGGGTTTTTCCAGATTCTTACTATTATGAATAACAGTGCTATGAACATTTTTGAGCAAGTGTTTGTGTGGTATGATTGCGTATACATTCGCTATATGGCCAAAAATGGTAAATTTGAGTCTTGGCATAGATTGATTCCCAATTTTCTGAGAAATCGCCATACCAATTTCCAAATTGGCTCTACAATTTGCACCCACATGAGCAGTGGGGGAGTGTTCCTCTTACTCCACATCCTTTCCAACATAAGCTGCCATCAGTGTTTTTGACCTTAGTCATTCTGACCCTTGTACAATGGTATTTCAGTGGGATTTTGGTTTGCATTTCCATCATGATTAATGATGCTGAACAATTCCTTAAATGTCTTTTGATCATTTGAGATTCTATCGTTGAGAGCTCTCTGTTTAGCAATGTACCCCATTTTTAATTAGATTATTTGGTATTTTGATGTCTAGTTTCTTGACTTTTTAATTTATTTTAGAGTTCAGTTCTCTACCAGATGTGAGGTTGGTAAAGCTCTTTCCCATTCTGTCATGTTGTCCTATTTACTGTGTCCTTTGTCTTATGGGAATGTCTCAGTTTCAGAAGGTCCCATTTATTAATTTTGTTCTGAGTTTCTGTGCTACTGGTGTTATATTTAGAAAGTGGTCTACATTGACAATACATTCAAGGCTACTTCCCATTTTCTCTTTTGTCAGGCTCAATGTAACTGGATTTATGTTGAAGTCTTTGATTCATTTAGACTGGAGTTTTGTGCATGATTATAAATATAGATCTATTTGTATTCTTCTACATGTCAACATCCAGTTATGCCAGCACAATTTTTTGAAGATGCTTTCTCTTTTATATTGTACAATTTTTACTTCTTTGTCAAAAATCAGGTGTTTATTGGTGTGTGGAATAATGTCAAGTTCTTTTATTCAATTCCATGTGCTACCATGTCTGTTTTTGTGCCAATACCAAACTGTTTTTATTACTATAGGTGTGTACTAGAGTTTGAAATCAGGAATGGTGATACCTCCAGAAGTTTCTTTATTATATGTTGACTGACCTTTCTGTCCTGCTGGGTCCTGCAGCCATTTAGCCCCCCAAAAAAACAGAGGTCTACATTAATTATAAACTGGTTAGCCTATTAGCTTAGGCTTTTTATTAACTCTTATATCTTACATCTTTTTTCCCATATTCTTTTATTTTTCCATTCAAGAAAAAAGAATTACATTTCCTCCCCTTCTCCCAGTCCCCTCCCACTCCCCCCTTCCCTCTGCTTCCTTAGAAGAGGGCATGGTGCCCTGCCCTGTGGGAAGTCCAAGGCCCTCCCCCCTCTATCCCATCCTAGGAAGGTGTGCATCCAAATCGACTAGGTTCCCAAAAAGATAATACATGCAGAGGAGATAGGTCTTAGTGTCATTGTTGATGGCTTCTCATTCTGCCCTCATTGGCAGCCACATTTAGAGAGTCCAGTTTGATCATATACTCATTCAGTCCCAGTCCAGCTGGATTTGGTGAGCTCCCATAAGATCAGGCACACTGTCTCAGTGGGTTGACCAACCCCTCGCAGTCCTGACTTCCTTGCTCATCTTCTCCAACCTTCTGCTCTTCGACTGGACCTTGGGAGCTCAATCCATTGCTCTGGTGTGAATGTGGGTCTCTGTCTCTATCTCCATCCATTGGATGAAATTTCTATGGATGTGATCAAGATATTCATCAGTGTGACTTTGGGACAATGCTAGTTCTGGCACCCTCTCCTCTGCTGCCCAAGGACCTAGCTGGGAACATCCCTGTGGACACCTGGGATCTCCTCTAGAGCCAAGTATCTTGCCAGTCCTAAAATGACTCCAATAATGCAGATATCTTATTCCCTTCTC
>PVIU01020879.1:13391-33046 GCA_004026605.1 Ondatra zibethicus | reverse complement strand
CCAAGCTCTCCCCAGTCCTTCCCTTCTCCCTTCTCCTTCCCCCTCTCCCCTTCCCCTATACCCCCTACCTGTACCTCTCTCCCTGCCCCCATGCTTCCAACTTTTGCCTGGCAATCTTGTTTGCTTCCAATTTCCAGGAGTATCTATATATGTTTTGCTTTGGGTTCACCTTGCTATTTGGCTTCTCTGGGCTTGTGAGCTAAAAGCTTAGTGTCCTTTGTTTTATGGCTAGGTTCCACTAATGAGTGAGTACATACCATAATCATCTTTTTGGGTTTGGGTTACCTCACTCAGGATAGCATTTTCTATTTCCATCCATTTGCATGCAAAATTCAAGATGTCATTGTTTTTTACCGCTGAGTAGTACTCTAATGTGTATATATTCCACACTTTCTTGATCCATTCCTCCATTGAGGGGCACCTAGGTTGTTTCCAGGTTCTAGCTATTACAAATAATGCTGCTATGAACATAGTTGCAACAAATCAAACACCAGCTAATTCCGGCAAACCACTTATAAGTCTATGTGCTTCTAAGACTCCTGTAGATAAGAATTTGTGTTGCATACAAAAATATTTGTATGTGAGATTTTTAAATATTTATCATCACATTCTTTGTGTATGAGGAGCAATAAGGTTAAAATATAAAACTTTTTTACCATGGTAATGATTAATAGATATATCAACCTAGTAAATAAAATTAGGAAGTAAACTTTTCTCCTTTTAATTTAAATACATTTTAATTGATAGATAAAGGATATTAATATTACATTTTAAGTCTTGTAATGTTTATTAGACTAGGCTGAACATTAAAATAAATGCTTTTAATTGTCTATCAAACTGCTTTCCCTTATATTTTATTATTTTTTTCACAGTATTTTAATTATTCCCTTATTAGTTTCATACTACTTTCCTCTGACCTGTCATCCTGGTTTTCTCCTGCTTCTGTACAGGCTACTGATAGCTCAAGGCATATGAGTGAATGTCCTATGAAAGCTCCTAGTTATGTATATATTTATATACGTTGAAGCCTGGGCTTAAATGTCTTCTCATCCTTCCTAATGTCGAGACCCTTTGATACAGTTCTTCATGTTGTTTTAAACCCAACCATAAAATTATTTTCTTTGATACTTCATAATAGTAATTTTGCTTCTGTTATGAATTGTAAATAGCTTATATGCAGAATATCTGATATGTGACCCCTGTGAAGTAGCTGTTTGATCCCAAAAGGGGTCATAACCCACAGATTGAGAACCCATTGGCTTGAAAGAACCTTTATATGGACCATTGTGTCAGGTAAAACAAGGGAGACATTAAAAGGCAAAAATGTATTACCCCTCTCATATGAGATTCCAAGGATGGGGAAATACACTGAAGCGGAGGGCAGAATGGAAAGAGTGCACCAAGTGCTGCGGGAAGAATAAAGTCAGGAATTCTTGTGCAGTGAGTTTGCACACATGGTTTCAGTATGGGGGAAGATATAGTCCCAGGAATGTTTACATCTTGTGGATGTTTCTAGCATTAATGAATTCTGCAATTAAAATGGTCAATATCATAGTTTATGTTTTCTAATTTATATTATGTTTTAGACAGCCTATAATGTTGGTTTGTTTGCTATTATGCAATGTCTCTGTTTGGTCCCATGAAAATTATCTTATCATTGTTTCTGTTCTACTGTGAACTATGATTTCAAATGTCATGCTCACTCCAGTGGACTATCATCTGTCCATCTTTATCTGACTCTGTCTTGCTTTTTCAAAGTCAGTCTTTCTCAACACAACCAAAAGCAGTAAATTATTGTATTTCTACTCAACAGCAAAAATTTGTGATTACAACAAAACAAGACATTAAAATGATACATTTTAAATTATTGAAACAATTTATTAAAAGTAATTTTTTAAATTGGCCTGGAGTGACTTAAGAGGCTTCAATTCTTAGATAAGATTTTTCCCATCATATAACTCAAAGTCAGATTATGAAGAACAATTTGTTGGACATACCTATCTATCAATAGATATCTATAGATATATCTATCTTTATGTCTCTATCTTTCTGTAAGTGTATTTGAATAAACTGTCATGAATGCAAACTTCAGAATAACTGAAGAATATCATGCTTAATAGATAGAATCAAGTATGTGGAGCAAAGGGGTACAAATGTCACACTTAAGTAACTGTCCTGGGCATTGTGGGGAGCAGAAGCACACGGGTGGGAGCCAGAATCAGAAAAGGTTGCTGTGCATTGAGAAATGAACTCCAGTCCTATTTCCCTTTATCTGCACACTCTTCAGGTTAGAACTCAAAGATTAATCCATTACGATGATTACCTGCAAATCTGATGTGTTGGTTTTGCTTTCTGCTCTGATGAAAGAGTCCCCTTCTCCCTCATTCTCATGTGTGTTGTTAATGTGCTTTTTATTTGTTAATCCCCTTAAGCATGCCTTGAAGCATAAGCGATATTGATTGTAAATACATTTAATGATAATTTGAGTTCGTCTTGATGCTGTGGCTTGCTGCCATGCCATTCAAATGAGGCCTTGCAAGAATTAGAAGTGCTTCTTGGAAGAATGCTAACCAGCTCTGTTTCAATGATGGTGACCAACACCATTTTTCTGGAATAACATGGACGTCTAATTTCTTTCAAATCATCCTTCCAATTTTTGACAGTAGATTTTTCTAACCAATTGTTCATAAATGAACGTTTCCTGCCAGTAAGATTAAGGCAGCCTTATTCTGTAATGCCGTGGTTTATCTGCTTTTACAAGAATGGCGAGGTTCAAGGTTGGCTTTAGGGGAGAGAGTCAGTGCCAGCCTAGTTGCTTTTATCTTCTGCGCTTAAGAGAAGAGTGACTGAAAGATGTAACTGTAAATCTCTCTTACTGGTGATTTTGCTATCCAGTTCCTAAGCTGAAAAATCAGAAACAGTTGTCTCCTACTCAATGTGTACTTGAAAACACCCATATGTATAGTTGCTGATCGTAGTAGATGTTATAAACTGAATACATGTTATATATTCTTTTGAATATCTGAAGCTTAGATTTGATATTCGACTGAGAGTTTCTCCTAATATTTTACTTTCCAGATAACTATTTAAAATTTAAGGTGGCCTGCATGGGTTTTCCTAATATCTACAGTAGGGTCTTAGCATATAGATAATATTCCATGTTAAGAGACATACCCTCAGCAATATTCTCACCTATGATTTCTGGTATGAATCACACTTGTCGTATGTAATTGTTTTCTTTTATGTTTGTATTTATTCTTTGATAAGGTCATATAATAAATTTTCATTATATTCTTTTCAATCAGATCCTCCTATCAGATCTCCCCACCCCCCATCATGTCACTATTGCTCCAATGGACGAATCTTTTAGAAGTGCAATGACTGTTGCTCACAGTGTTTGTAATTGGATGAGCGTGTAGAGTGCTTTCCTCCTCTTGTAGAATGTGTGTTACCTTTTTGCACTTCAAGTTCTTCCAACCATAGGACTGAAGTTTCCGGTTGATTACTACCTATATTTTTCCATATTCTATGACATGAATATGTAGTAAATCAGCAACAGGGTCTTATCATCAAGTAGTGAAGAGTAGCACCTAATATTGATAATAGGGCTCTATGGGACACATTTGGGCAGTGACTCAAAATGACATAGCTTGTGCATGTAGTAGTACTGGTGAGTTTATTTTGTAGCATATAATGTCTGATTGGAGTATTGTTCCTTCTTCCATTATATTGTTTAAGCTCAATTTAAGCTCCTTTTATGTATGTATATATTTTAGCAAGCCTATACTATAATAGGTTTCCATATGGCTTAATTTTTTTCACCTAAATAATGGGCAAGATGAGGAATCCCTGGCCTGTGTGTTTTATGTAGAATATATAAAATAATCTAACAAAAGACTGTAATTCTAGACTTTTCAGCAATTGAGAAATTACTGAAAAATTATAGTTCCATCTAAAGTTAAGATGTGGGTTTTTAAAAAAATCTTATTAATGCCACACATTCTTTAGCAACAATCTAGTGAAAGGCTTTTCAGGTAATGGCATCTTGATTTTCCATGAAGCATTTTTCAGAATCAAACTGCTTTTACACATGGAAAATTTTTCTCTCTTCACCTTGTTTTTATAATCATCCTGAATGTGAATGCATCATATGACTCATGAATGTGCCCATATGAACCAATACCTTAGTTGTTCCTGTCTTTTGTAGGATTGAGAGTTTCTTTTAGTCCTGTGATTTGCAGGGATTGCATGGAAATGAGCTGAGTAAAATAATTGTGCAATGTCAGTCAGATACTTAAATTGCTCAGTAATATCAGTTTAGGACATGGCTTGCTTTATTTCGTGATAAACTAATAATCATTTAACATTTTGATACTGAAATATTAGAAATTTTGTGGATAATGAGGAAATATTAAAACATTTAGCCCTTACTCTTCCCATTAATGTAAGATATATTACAGAACAGTTATTCATTTACAATTTAGCATTTGTGTCTAATTATTATTCTTACGTATCATTGCTTTTAAGTCAGAATACTTTAATTGCATTTTGGAGTTATACTCATAGGTGTAATGTGTGCCATCACTCAGGTAATAAATGAATCTCTTAAAAAAAAAGGAAAGTATATATGATAATAAAACCTTACAGTATTTTTATTCTACTAGTGCAAATTCCATCTCAGGATGAGGCTGTGCTCTGAAATTAAAGATGTTAATATTCCATGTTAATTGCATGAAACACACTTTGAAAATCAATTCCTGGATTTATTTCGTACAACTTAAAATTTTCATTGAAAGAATAGTTTTAGCTATTTTCCCATAGATTATTTTATATCCCATAAAATGTTTCAATAACATTTTACTTGAGGTGTATGAACTTCATGAACATAATATTTGAGTATATGTTTGCATCAATTTTATTAGGTTATGGAATTGATTGCTTAGCTCCTGTAGGCAACTAGACAAATCACTTCGTAGGGAATACTAGGAATTGTCTCATATTTAATCATTAATCAATATTAATTCTGAGATTGAGGAAATCTTTGCTAACCCATCCATTAACTATTGTTACATGTTCTTTAATAGTCAAGGCTGGGGGAGGTGAAAAGATTTGAGAATGAGGACAGATAGTGAAATATTGCCTTTTCCATCATGAGGTCTATAATTAATTTTCTTATTCTATTTTCAAGTATATGTGTGTTGAGGGATAATGGTCTTATACCCTGTAAAGATTTGTCACTTGTATTGGTTTAATAAAATGCTGATTGTCCAGGAGCCAGGCAGGAAGTATAGGTGGGGCATCCAAAATAGGAGAATTAAGGGAGGAGGAAAGGCTCAGTCTGCAGTTGTCACCCAGATGCAGAGGATGCAAGATGGGGATGCCTCACTGATAAAAGGTACCAAGCTATGTGGCTAACACAGACAAGAATTATGGGTTAATGTATGATGCAAGAGTTAATTAATAAGAAGCCTGAGCTACTAGGCCAAGCAGTTTATAATTAATGTAGACCTCTATGTGTTTCTTTGGGATTGAATGGCTGTGGGACAGGGTAGGACAGAAACTGCTTTCAATATATGTGTAATAAGGAGATATTCTTTGATGTCCATTAACTAGTACATTAATCAGATGGAGCAGACATTTGAAAGATGTTTTGTTTTTGTTTTACCAGAAAATAAGAACATCATATCCTTTACTTTTCTCATTTTTGATTTATTTATATAAAAACTAGCATGTAATATTGCTTCTTTGATTTCTCTTTTAATTTCCTTCAGGGGTTAAATAAATAAGACTACACCATAATTTATTTCTCCACAAGAACAAACTTACTTGGGTCTGTTTTATAAAGCAAATTCATATGAGTGAAATTCCTGGTTTCCAAGTTTTCCTAACAATGGCATTTTGTTGTTGTTGTTTCTGTTTTTTCTTGCTGAAGGATAGATTTGAGCAAAGGAGAAAGGCTGGTGTTAAGTAGCAGCGGCATGGGGACATGGATGACTGTTGTTTCTACCTCTGAGGAGATACTTGACATCTTCATGCCTGAACACACATTCCAGGGATAATATCTGTGATGATGAATTAATTCCTGGAAGAAGGGTATTGCAATGAATTGTGATATGCTTGTCAAGCTACCCAAACTGCTTCAGTGTGTTACCAATCATATGTCTGGGCTACAGAGATAGCTCAATGGTTAAAAACTTTTGCCGTTCTTTTGAAAGATCTGGCTTTGGCTCTTAGCACTCACATTGCATAGCACACAGCCACATGCAACTCCAGATTCAAGGGATCCAGAACACTCTTTTGGCTGCCTTGGCCACCTTCTCACATAGGGTCATATACACATACTTAGGTATGTCACCTACAGAGAAAATGTGTGTATATATATATATATGTTTATATGTATAAACATAGTGAATATAATTGTATGTATGATTGCATTGCTTTCATTAATATTTTTCTACAAGTTTTTACTTAGTGCTTTCCAGTAAATAGCAGGTAAGGCAGTGTACATGCCGCAGACAGTAAAGGGACTCCACGAATTAATTTCATACCTTTTTTTTATTGGATGGCTCTCAAGATCTTGGCAAAACTATTTGGAAACCTCCAGTAATGATGTCCCAGCCCTGTTTTTAGATAATGTTTAATATTTTTTCTTTAATAGCACCATTTTTTATAGTTTAGGAAACCGAGCTTAGCAGTTGTGAGAATTATGCTTATCTTAGTAAAAGTTATTTAAATAAATGTAATTGTTTTTATTGCCCACCCTTCTCTGTTTTCTATTAAAGTGAACCACCTATGTCCAAGTTTAGTGGGTTCCATGCAGTCGTTGACTATGCTTCACTTATGGCAAAACAAATGAGCAAAAATACACTCTAAGGTTGTAATTTTAATATCTTTTGCTTTATCAGCCTACCTAATGTAATCTAACATCATTTATGAATAAGATATACCAATATATGTCTGATTTTTTCCCAATTATTTTTCTTAATCTCCTTGAAATATAAAATGAGGAGTTCCCTGCTGAGGACCCTGTCTTCGGTGCCTGGATTGCTTTTGCTTATTGCAGAACAGCATTCCTCTGCATCTGTATTCCCCGGCTCTGAAATGAAATGTGACTGGATGACCGAGAGCCCTGGGGCCTCCCTCATAGATTTACTTAGTGGAGGATTTATCAGCATGAGAAATTGGTTTGCAAAAATCAGTCTTTCATGATAGTTCAGTTTCAAATGTTTTCCTTTATAGCTTTTTTACATTTTATGTAGACTTTCATGTCTTATTATCTTCAAAAGAAAAAAAAAGCTGTGTAGGACCACAAATTGAAAAGTAGCAGTCACGTTAGAGAGCTCAAATGTGCACCAACTATAGGAAGGGATAAGGCTCACAGAGTGAGAAGACGTAGACCAAAAGCATGCTATTTGAGTAAGGTAAATTACACATCACCGGCGATCTGGGCTCGGATACAGGCTCCTGAAGAAAAATGTTAGTGCCTGAAAGCGTACAACTTTACTACAAACTCAGAAACATCAGATCCTTGACGTACCACTTCCAGCTGAAAGTTGGAGCTGCCCAGCCTGTATTGGAATATGCTTCATTTCTTCGCCTAATTCTTGGCATCACCTGCCACCAGCCACCCCCCATGTCATTCTTACTCTTCTTGACTTTTCCTGGTCTCAGTTGTTCTCTCTAAGGGTGTCAGAGCATAGCAAGAAAGGTTCTATGTCTGTCTTCTTCTTTTTTTCATATTTAGCTTTATTTATTTGTTTTATATCTCAACCACTGTATTGCCTCTCCCTGCTACTCCCTTTCCCTTCCCTATCTGCCACCATCCATTGACCTTCTGGGTTTTTTTTTTTTTCTGCAAAGGGACAGGCCTCCCATTCATATCTACAAATCCTGACATAATAAGCCTCTCCCCTTGTAGTTGGTTGCAAGGCAACCCAGTGTGAGAAATTGGTTGCCAAAGCATTAGGGAGAGGCTCTGCTCCCAATGTTCGGAGTCCTACAAGTAGACCAAGCGCTCCATCTCTCACGCATATGTAGTGGTCCTAGGTCAGTCCTATGCAGGCTCCCTCATTCTCAATTCAGACTCTGAGTTCCTATGAACCCAGGTTAGTTGTTTCTGTGGGTTTTCTTGGGGTGTCCTTGACCCCTCTGGCTCGAACCATCCTTCCTCTTGTCACTAAGTGACAACATTTTTCTTCGATTTCTTAAAACTTAAAAAAGTTCAAATCATTTCCACTACAGATTCAGAGTATGTTAAGATGAAATGGTATAATGAGTGCTTTTTAAATGCTCATTCCTATTCTTTCAGTAATCAATTGGAAGTTGACAAATTGTATCAGAATTCTCAGCTTACTGACATCATGCAGATGGTAAGTGAGATGTGGATTTCAGCTTCGGTACATCCTACATTGTTTATGTGACCTCCCCACCCCATTTTCATTCTCATCAAAGATCAATCAAAAACAAGTAAAGATGGTCCTGAAGGTGCATCCACTCGTGAGCACTGCTCAGAGGAGGATGTCCAAAGTTTTCTTCAGTTTGATTGAATGGAGAATATTCACAAATGTAACAGATGCCAATGTGCTGTAGAAAGCTTTTAGTATTCTTCCCCTTTGAAACTACATCAGATACCAGAAAATCTACACCATTAGGTTTCAGATAAAAGTCTTAACATGCTTCAATAAGGTTATCAGTCAAGGAAATTGTAATTTCTATGCTTTTTGAAGCCCAGGAAGGTTTTTCCAGTGGCAAACTCTGGAAGCTGTGCTTATACTATAAAGCATAATTCTAACTAGTATGAATGTCTTCATCCCAGATGTGTGGAATTTGAATATTTAGAGATTTGATATTACCTTTAACCAAATTTATTATAAAAATTAACAAAGATTATGAAGTGAATATAAGGGAATATAATAATTAATAGGAATAGGTCATAATGTAATCTATCATGGAAAATTCCTTTCTAAGCATATAAAGTACAAATATTTGTTAACTTCCAATAAGATACATGACTGGGAAAGGGACCCAGTCGGTAAGCACTTACAGCACAAACATGAATTGAACTTGATCCTCAGAACAAATATTTTTTTTAAAAAAATTGTCTTGGCAAGGAAGTATACACCTGTCCTTTTAGCTCTGGGGAGGCAGAGACAGTCTGGGACTTGCTTCTGGTCTGTCTAACTAGCTTGGCTATCTCTATCTTCAGTGAGAACATCTCTTGCATCTAAGAAGGCAGAGGATGACTGAGAAAGAAAACAGTTTTTGTCTCTGACCTCTACATAGAGATACACATATGTGCACATGCACCCTGTCTACCACAGACGTGCACACAAACACATTCACACACCAATATAAATTACAATAAATAAAACGACTATCTTCTTAATCTTAGGCTGGTTATTATTTGAACTTTTGCAATAAACCCTTTTCCTTGTGTTTCCTATCATTAGCAACAGCCAGAAGTAATAATTAACACAATTATAGCAATGAATTTTCTTCTTGCTTTCAACTATAAACATGTTAAATTGCTGTGAGGCGTGCTGTGGGGCTTCGCTGGAGAAAGATCACCACTGAGGACATAACATGTCGACATGTCCAGGGGAGTCCTTTTTCTTAGAAATCCTCTCTGCTTCCTGCACTCCATTTAATCTTCATTGTGTTATGTGTGTGTGTGTGTGTGTGTGTGTGTGTGTGTGTGTGTGTGTGTGTGTGTAACTAGTGATTGGCATAGCACATGTTTTGAGCTCATAGGACATCTTGTCTCACTCAGGTCTCTCTTCCCTCCCTCCCTGCGTTTCTTGGGAATCAGACTCAGGCCTTCAAGGTTGGAGGCAGAAACCTCTGTGCCATTTCACCTGGCCCTTGTTGTGTTGGGGAAAGAGCCTCATGATGTAATTTAGGCTGGTTCTTGCAAATTTCAACAGCTGTGAATTTAGCTTTCAGAATCCATATGCCTGCCCCCTTTTCTCTTTTACTCCTCCTTTCTCTCTTTCGTCCATATGTTTCTCTCTTTCTGTCTTCCCATCTTCTCTCGAAGCAGATTTTGGGTTATGAGTTACATATTTGGAATTGTGATTGGAGCACAATTATAGCCATATTAAAGCATTTAGTAGGAAGAACCCTGTTGTAGCTCATAATCTGTTACGTTAGAAATGGTAATTATCTAATTCAAACTGGAGGATCGTAATAAAGCCAAAAAGTCTCAGAAAAAACTTGTTAGGGCCAAATGGAATATCCAGCAGTCTATGAGAGAAGTCTGTTCAGCTAGGAGCTTATAAAACTGGAGTGAATTAAAACTCAAAGAAGATGGAGCAAAGGAGGTAGTTCATAAGGACACTGCACACCACAGGTCACTGTTCGTGAGAAAACCCTGGGCCAGAGATGGCAAATTGAAATTCCTGTATGAAGACTGTTAGCACATATACTCAGGGGTAATAAATTTAAATCAAAACAGGAAAAGTAAAAATACACAAAGATAGAATTTGAACATCAAAGGTAACTTGTAAGGAAAGATAAATGATAGACTGTGCTATCAGTGTGTAAATACCCTTGCAGCTTCCAGTCACAAAACAGAAAAAGACAAGGTCGTGTGTGCGTTCTCATGTGTGCATGTGTGTGTGATACTCAAATGCATAGTAATGAAGGATAAGCACACTTAATCCATGTGATCACAGCAAACATGGATTTTGCCATTCTTATACTGCATTTAAATATTACCCAACTGCACCCATAATCCCAAATTATTCTTTTTTCTTCCCCATACTGTTAACATACCTAAGTAATAAGTTTTGTTGGAATTTATTGTACTTGTGAAATAATATTTTTGTTCTTTCAGGATTTTCCCTACGAAGTCCTGGAGTGGGCTGTATATTCACAATGCCATGTTCTTCCTGTAGGAATATGATAGGTAAATTTATTCAACACATGTGTAGGAAGAACTTTAATTCATACCCATGTAGGTAAATGATGTTGCTCTAATTTGCAACATGTTTATTGTTGCTAACAAGTGACAAACCAGTGTCTCATGGCTTAGCTGCCTTCTTTCCTTCTCAAGGGGTCTTTCGTGGTGATGTTTACATTTACTTTTCTGTTCCTAAGTTTCTCTGTAATGACAAGCTGCACAAACCTTTCATTTTATCAGCATACGCTAACCCTGAGACATGTGCTCCTGAAAGGAATTCTCTTAATGGAGGCACCCACATAAACCTTTTCCTAAACCCCATTTATAAATATCTTCAGAAACTTAAAGGGACAGAGGACCATACTCAATTGTGAAGACCACAATGCTCTCAACCATGCTGTGAATTCCACAAATAAACCAAATGTGGTCCAAAGATGTGACAGCAAAACTGTCCCACAAGACAGGCCACCTCTCGGTGTGATGAAATCACACATGTGTCTGTTTTATATTGAGGATTTGCCCGTGTACGCAGTCCACTACAATACTTTATGATTACTGTACCTCTCTCACAGTCCCGGAAAATGCTAGTCTTTCATAGAGGGAGCAAATTGTTTCCAATCCTTTCTGGAGAACTTCAAAGTGGAGTAAGTGAAACCAGCAGTGTGAGAGTGTTCTACAACCACCCTGTTTGGCCCTCAGTCATGCGCTTATCCCTGCTTCCAGAAGAACTAACCCAGCCAGTATGTTATCAAGATGTGTCCAAGCATCCTGGGCTGCTAAAATGTGGCCTGCTTGCTTCTAGCAGCTCCTATCTAATGTTTCTAAATGAAGATTGGAATCATTGTCTTTGAAGTGCATAGAATTAACGCATTGCATGGGGTGATAAGTAGTTTACTAAGTCTTTGAGCTGGAGGCTTTGGCCTTACATCATTTGTCAGCTGGGCAGCTTAATGTGAATTATAGTTTGTCATTATCTCCTGAATCTCAGGGCTCATTGGATATCTCAAAGGCCTTTCTATGAATTACTTGATGCTTAAGCCAGTGTTTTTTCCAACTGATTGTATCCTTGGAGACTTCAGTAATTTGTGATTTTCTATGGCCAACTAAGACATTTGTGTAGAGGAGAAGGAAAGGTTAAGACTATGTGGGGCAAATTGTTGATTAGCACATTAATCTAGACTACCATTTATAGCATATGGTATAATGACATTCATTTATTTACTGAGCCTTTAACTTTTATGCACAGGTCAAATATAAAATGATTTGTACTTATGGTGGTTGGGGAAGCAAATGCAAATATAAACTCCGTACTGAGAAAAGAATGTTTTACAAAGTACACATATAATATCTAATAAGTCATGATTAAGGACATTGAGAAATCAGCTTGTATTTATAGGTTATAACATAAACAGATGCCTGAGGTATTCAGTTGCTGTGTATGCTGTGGGTACTATAGTGTACTCAAGTAACAGGAATGAATTAAGAAGAGTTGAGTTGAGTTTTATCTGTTCTGTTTTAGTGGAAAATGAGGAAGTTGTAAAGATAACTGATGGCCAGTTGAAACTGGGCAATTCCATGGCATTCTCAGAACTACTTGATGACTTCGAGTTTGGGGGAGGAGTAGCATTTTGAAGACATCCCTAGGTCTACAATTTTATGGAGCAGATGAAAAGAAAATCTCCATTTTTAGCAGCCAACTGCTTAATGTCAGACAGATGTAGTTATATCCATGATTATAGGATTTTATTTAATTCAGAACAAAAGTATTTGAGCCTTATCTTGGCATGAGAGCTAGGTTTTCAATGATGACGGAACACAATTTAAGCATTGCACTCAACTGCCCATGAACAGTCAACCAAACAGAATGCTTAATTAGCCGGTGATTTATAGAATTTCTGCTTTTCACATAGTTTTGAAAAGAAAGTTTTCATGCACTTCTTTGAGTTCTTATCCAACATTTCCCATATTTATTATTCTTCACATTAAAAATTCTCTCTAGTTCCCTTCTGATTAAGTTAAAGTCAGTTAACTTTCCCCTTTACTAGACTAGACACACATATGGAAGTGTCTCGGGTTTCTGCCTTGCATGCATTTGAACCAGATACGGATATATAAACCCCAAAGTAAGAGTCAGATTTACTTGGCATGATTTCTTTCAGAGCCACATTATGAGACAGGAACTAGTTGCAGAGGGCCACATTTAATGAAATAAAAAAGAGCCTTAAATGATTACAGAGCAATGACTGCTTTGCTCCCATTTTTCCTTTTCTGGTCTTTAAAATATTTTAATGGGAACTGGAGAGAGGTCATAGCCATTTAGAACAGAGCAGTCAACTTCTATACCAGGACCTAAGTTCAAAGCTCCTCACAACCTGTGGCTCCAGCAGCAAGGAGTCGATGCTCTTTACTGGGCGTGCACACACACATGGCTTAGGTTTATGCAAATATATGCACATGAAAGAAAAAAATTAAAATACCTCAAAATAAATAAAGAATTCCATATAGTCCTGTATCATCATTATTAATTCTAAATTAACATCACAGTACAATATAGATTTGTGTTCTCCAAAATTTGCTGCATGCTGGAGAGACGGCTCAGGGGTAAATGTGCTTCTTACACAGCTTGATGACGTAAGTCCATGTCCTTGGAACACAAGTAAAAGCCAGACATGTTGGTGAAGTTGTACAATCTTTGCACTCCTATAGCAAGACAGGTGATGAAGAAACAGCAATCTTCTGAAAGCTCTTGGTTGGCTAGCCTTAAATACATAGGGCAATGGGAAACAGGGAGACATTGCCTCAAGCAAAGTATAAGACAAGGACCAATCCAAGAATATCCTCTTAACTATGCAGGTGTTTCATGATCTGTGTGTGCCATCATATGTGAGCATGTATACACACACTGCATACACACATGACACACACTACCTACATAATATCACACACATACCAACATATGCATAAACACATGCTTATGCACGCCTACAAAATAAAGAATAATTGCTAACCTAGATGAAATAGCTTCATCCATCTAAAGAAAACACTCATTTTTCCTTTGGAAAGTTACTGTTTTCTTTTCCTATATCAGTCTTTTTATATATTATTTTCTAAATTATGTCCATATAACTGTGAACACAAACAACCTCTGTATTTGACTGAAGTATACTCTTCAAACAAAGGCTATTCTCTAAATCACCACAGCTCTTGAGGATATAAGAACAGAAATTGGGAGAAAAATGTTTGGAGACTTTGATAGTAGTTTGACAGGGTAATTTCACATCTACCAAATATATAATTTAAAATGCTGTTATATTCTGTCTTTTCTAACCATTGTAATTTTATTGTATTTTGCAAGTAAAACACTAGTTTTTGAATGAGTAGAAGAAAAATTGGACTTTTCAGCACAGAAACTATGGAAGCACTATGTTGCATTCGAGGCTGTTGTCATGTGAAGGGGAAAAGGCATGAACACTTCCCCTTGATCAAACAGAGATTTAGAGAGCTGATGTTAAGAGCCAGAGGATAGAACCCCCATTTCAGACGTGTCCAATCAACATGCAATTGGCTTTCATAATTCCCTGGCCAAACTGTATTTACCATGGGATATGGCTTTTATCTGAATGTCCGTGTGTCCTAATGGGTTTTCATGCACATACTAAGATTGAAATATTTTATTCTGAAATAATTTTATGATTCTCCTAGTCTCCCTGTAGAAATTAAATTACAAGTTTTAACATCAATTAAATATGACTATACCAAAAAGAGTAACTGGTTTCCTTGAACTTAGTGGAATGCTACCTGAAAACACCCACAGTCTCATTACAAAACAGAGAAAAATCCAAAATAAATGTGTATGGTTAACTGTAAATTTTGTTAGTAAATATATAACAAAGATTTTGAACACAGTTTTTTCGCTCAATTTTCTGTAAATTCCTGCTTCTCTTAAGTAACTGAAATTGGCAATTAGGCGGTGTAAAATTTATCATGTATTTTACTAGAAAAGCATTTGATGCCAAAATAGTTTTCTCAATTGTTCAAAACCAACATATCATATAAAAACAATTAGCATATTACTATCCATGCCTTTTTCTAGAATTTGTCTGACTTAATTCAATCTGAGTTCACATCCAACTATTTTAGACAATGGAGCCCCTTCTGTGGTTGTAGAATGGTGTCTGAGCATGCTCTGCAGACCTTTCTTTGTATTTTCATAGCAGTTATTTGGATGAAATATATTTACTCTAATGGTAAGTCTTTAAATTTGGTTCAAGACAGAGTTACATAGACATCCGCCAGTCTCCCCCTGTCTTGTTCACTAGTGCTCTCAGAACACATGTCCAGATAAGCCATCGTTTTCAAGAACATTTGGAGTTTCATAGTCATCTGCAGTTTTTATGTAGGAAATCGGCCAGTGGAGAAACATTGACCGCATTCCTACACTCACGGCACCCAAGAGATGGTGCTCAGACATTCCTTCTGTACTCCACTGGCGTCTGCAAACACGTTTGCCACTTGCTATATTCAGAGTTCAAGTAGTTAAGAAAACCAAGCATTGCTCTTGGTGCTGAGGTAGGCACTCTGGAATAGAGGCTGCCAGTGAGTACTTAGAACGAAACTGGCAGCAGGTGATGATAGGTCTTCCTTCAGCATTCTTTAGGGAAAGGGAACCCAGTCTTGTAGGCATCACTGGTCTTCCCCCGGGAAGAAACTGAAATAGGTATGGAGAGAAGTGAAGATGTGGCCTGTAGGTTATGTAACACCACCTATGGCAGCATTTCAAACACTTTGAATTTCCTTCCTCATGGTAAGTAACATTTCTAAACTTAACAACAACAAACAAATAAAAGAAAGGATGTCGGTTTCAATGAGCTGGAAAGTCCATAAACACTTCCAGTCACGCGGTTCCGACAGGGCTTCCCCCCTCTGAGACCTGGAGTGAATGACCCTGTCCCCGAGAGGGGCCAGTCCTGTCCCCGAGAGGGGCCAGTCCCGGCAAGGATTGCAGAGCCAGGGTTTGCAGGAACGGAGCAAATCTGCATCCTTTTTTAAAAAATATTTATTTATTTATTATGTATACAATATTCTGTCTGTGTGTATGTATGTCTGCAGGCCAGAAAAGGGCATAAGACCTCATTACAGAGAGTTGTGAGCCACCATGTGATTGCCAGGAATTGAACTCAGGGCCTTTGGAAGAGCAGGCAATGCTCTTAACCACTGAGCCATCTCTCTAGCCCCAAATCTGCCATCTTTCAGTAAGCATTCTTCTTGTTCTTCACCAACTCTGCTTTGTTAAACCCTATTCTGCTTGTGCCTTGTCAGTGTAAAGAGTTCCCATTAGAGTTGGATTTTTAAAGTATATTTTGGCACCCATGTCAGCCTCCCTTAAGCAAAAGTCTAGGAAGACAGAAGTTTGGGGCCAGTACTGTAGTCATCCAAGGAAAACAACTCACAGCATGCAAGGAGGAATCTGGTTTGGGAAGCAGGATGTTATATGGCTAAGGTCTAGTTCCTTTTCATCTTAATGTTTGCTGGGTTTGTTTTTTGTTTTTGTTTTCAATGCAGGGTTTCTCTTTGTAACAGTCCTGGATGTCCTGGAACTCGTCTTGTAGACCAGGGTGGTCTCGAACTCACAGATTGCTGTTGTAGTTTAGTATTAGACAGAAATATTTCCACAAAGTTGTCTTAAATAACTGACATCAAGAAACACTTTCATCTTTTATCAGCCAGCTTTGTAATTATTTGAATATGAGAGGGACTATCGTAAACTCCCATCAAGAACAAGTCTTTAATTATTTACAAGATTTCTGAGTTAGATAACATATTTGTGGGCATGTCTTGTGTATACAGAACATCCTGTTTTAATGGCATAACGTTCAGTGAGCATAAGTGTGTTGTAGGGTTTTTAATGGTTGTTTTGTTTTGTCTTAGTTTTTTACCAAAACCCATTTGAATACACTAGCATATATTTCTTTATTCCTGGGGTGTTTTAGCGGCTCTTCCGGGAATTATCTACTGTATGAAAATCACATTTGCTTGACTTCAGCCCCGCAGGAAAGACAGCAAGACCCTGGAATGTCTCTGATGACATTGTATTCAGTTTATTACGCTCTCTTGTTACCCTTTAGGGAACTGTAGCAATGACAGTTTTAGACTTTTTATCGGCACCCGGGGTTTAGCTATTATCATGAGATACTTACTTATTGAAGATTTTGTTGTTGTTCTTAAGTAACATGAAATTATTTCTTTTTATTAGAGCCAAATTCCCTATGTGCATGTGAGTTTCTTTTCTCAAATTCTGCTGTCATAAGAAGTGTGTTGGCAGATATTCAGTGGCAGGCTGCTTAACTAAGGTCTTTATATAACAGTGACAATTACTTAGTATGAGTTCAAAATATTGCTGCGATATTCCGAGCACAAAACTTGAGACTTTGCTAGAACAAGCTTTGCCGTTATGGAATGGAGCCCTATAGGGAAGGAGCTTATAAGCCTTGTGTTAGTAACTTCTTCTGCCAGGCTCTGGTCTACGCTCATTGCAGACACAGTAGCTGGTTCTCCTCAGAGAGCTTCTTCAAGGTCGTGTGTCCACCCAACCTCCCAAGCTCTGCAGTGGCACAGGACAGGCAGAGTTTAGGCTCACAGCTCTCTCCTTCCGGCTCACATTATAAGCAATGCGTTAAGTGCATCGCGCCCATTATCTCTCAGTGCCGTTATCTCTCAATGTACACCCCTGCCAGCTAGAAGGATGAAGTGGGGGGCTCTTTTATAGCCAAGAATGTTACTTTCATTCTTATTTTTAGTTTATTGCTTTTACTAGGAAAATAAGCACTCCGTCAGATGAGAAAGATTCCAAGGTAGACACACAGAGTTGCCGTGGCATTGGAGCCTGCCCTTCTTCCAATTTACAGTCTTTGGATAGGTGAAATTTAATTACTCTTTAAAATACTGTTCACATCCTAACATCTTAACCTTCCGAAGACGTAATAACCTCCTGTGTGTGGCTGATCTGTCTTCTGTCTAACTCCAGACATTAGTTCTTCCATCTAGAGATGGAGAACATCTGGCTATCACCCTCTCAGCAATAACCTTTCATATTTCCTTGCTTTAAAGGTAGAATTAGGCGCCATTATTCTTTGAAGTGACATTTTTATATTGAAGTTCCTTTAGCTCCATGACTCTTGAATGTATGCTTCTTTTATGGCTATTAAGCGTTCTTCTCTCAAGAGGGTTTCCTAATTCAGAAAACATTTCTTTCTATTGAAATTCTGCTGTCAATTACTTTGTTTGTGCAGCTGAGTGTAATTTGTTCTAGAAAGAAAACAGGAAATTCAGAGACAAATTTGGGTGCGTAAGTGTTTCATCTATGGGAACAAATACGCTATGTATTCCCAAACTATGATTTGGGGTTTATTCATATGTAAATAATGTTGCCAAGGTGTCTTGTACTTTCTATCCTATTTTGGTAGTGATGTTTACATAGTTAACAGAGAAAATATTAAGGTAGACTAATATTTTGCTGCTTAAAAATGAGGTTCCTGTTGGGAAGTCTTAACTTTTTTTTTTTGAAACTGTTAACCAAAAGCATTAAAAACCTGAGCCCAGGATGATGGACAAATGTACTTGAAAGCACACTCATAAGGGCTAAATAAACATGATCCACCAAATATGCAGGGTTGACATAGCTGGCTGCCTCTTGCTTGGAAATTACCAGTTAATATGAATGTTTCCATTTTTTTTTAACCAGAAAAGTCTAGGCTCAGAGGTAGTATTTTCTAAAAAGTTCAAATTCCTACAGAATGGTTTTGAATTGAGGGTTTTCTTTTGATGAGTTCCTATTTTGAATATCATCAACACATCAACACTTTAAGTAACTAAAATTTCTTATGTAAATCAGAGCTTGTTTTAATATATTCAGACAATAGGAACTATATCTGTCATATTGTTAGACATCCACAGAGTGTTACTGTTAAATAAGGTCATATCACACCATGGAGGAGATGTAAATGATAGAGTATTAGAATGGTATAAAATGTAAGAGTCGAGAAATCAGTTTATTTTATATACCTAGCCTGCCCAATCTGTAAATAACCAAATTTCTAAGATATCACATGGCTTGGAGTAATTAAAAACCATGTGAATTGCTAGGCAATATTGCTTCATGGAGAAAGGAAAACAAAGTTCTCTTCTCCAGGAGGTCAGCTCACTCCTTCATCATGTCCCCAGCCATAGTCATTCTAAGTAGTTGTTGTTGTTTATTGGTTTGTTTTTAACTTGTGTAAATTAATTCTGTATTTAAAGTTTTCTGAAGAAAATATTTGATCAGTGTCAGAACACTTACCCGTTCAGATTTAATGTGGGACTTTCTGAAAAGCTGGTTATTGTGCCGTCAAATACAGTGTCTGACTTTGAAATCATGTAGCCCGTCTCCCTTACAAGCACTAGCGGATTTAACTCATTTAGATAGGTATATTACAAATTGTAATTAAAATCTCCCCCTTCATGAGGGGAGTGTAGAGATAGTTCAGCAAGTACGAGTATTTGTTGCTCTTCAAGAGGACCATAGTTTGGTTTGCAGCAACCAGACGGTGGCCCACGATGCCTTTAACTCCAGGTCTGGGGATCTGGTGGTCTTTTCTTGACTCTCTTGTTGCTCATATGCATGTAGCACATGTGTGTTCATGCAAGCTCACATACATACACAATGTAAAGGACACATAGTATATATCACAGTGTCATTAAGAATTATTTATTAAAATAT